>PVJA010029011.1:16412-27171 GCA_004027025.1 Myocastor coypus | reverse complement strand
TTTTTTTTTTTTTTTGTCTTTTTGAGACAGGGTCTTGCTATGTAGTTCAGGCTGACCTTGAGCTCACTTTTGTAGCCCAGGTTGGTCTCCAACTTGCACCGATCCACCTACCTCAGCCTCCTGAGTGCTGGGATTACAGGCATGCGTGCCTGAGTGTGCCACCACGCCCGGCGTGATTCACCTTTTTTAGCTGTCCAAGTGGTTGGGATTACAGGCAAGCACCACTGCACCCTACTCAGAAGTTTTTAAAAGACAAGTTTGTACCTCAGGATAAGACATTAAAACAAAAAAACTGCACCACACCATAAGGCACAGAGTGAGTATTTATTCATGACAGCGAGTACACTGAAGCTCAATTTTATAAATACTGTGGAAATGGGTCAGAAGTGATTTACTCAACGTCAAGGCTGAAGGATAGTTCTAACCAGGTAGGCAGGAGGGACGAGAACTTTTCCATGGTATCCCTAATCCTCTCCTCTACCCCTCCATGCAACCCCTCCAACTCCTGATGCCAAAGCTCCATCTTTTGAGGTTGAGTGCAAACTCCAACGAGGAGAGATGGTGTCCAGTGCGGCACCAGGAGTGGCAACATGGGGCCACAATCTGGCTGGAGACAAGCAGTGCTTAACAAACCAAACCCACTTTTTCTTTTTGAGTGGTGCCTGGGGGCTAGAGCCCAGGGCACCCTAAGTGCTAGGTAAGATTTATCATGAGCTGCAGCCCCAGCCCAGGGTCAGGTAGCCAATCTTATAACAACAGCCATTTCTTTTTACTGTACTGGGGACTGAATCTTAGGCTATTGTATTGAGCTATATCCAAGCCTTTAAAAAAAAAAAAAGAGTGCCAGGCGTGTTGCTACACGCCTATAATCCCAGCACTTGGGAGGCTGAGGCAGGAGGATCAGTGTGAGTTTGAGACCAGCCTAGGCTACAAAAGTGAGCTCAAGGCCAGCCTGAGCTGCATAGTGAGACCCTGTCTCATAAAGAAAGAAAAAAAAACCAAAAAACAAAAAAAGCCAGGTATATACCTCAGTGGCATAAGTGTCTGCCTGCCATGCCCAAAGTCCTGAGTTCAGTCCCCCACACCGAAAAAAATAAACAAAATGTAAAAAGAAAGAAGTATTTTGAGGTTACTCATGACAGTATATGTCTATAATCTCAGCACTTGGAAGGCCTGAGGCCAGCCTAGGTTACATAGTGAGTTCAAGGTCAGCTTGAACTACATAGTGAGGCCCTGTCTCAAAAACTTAAAAAAAAAGAACTTAAATATATATAGTCATACGGTCCTCTTACACTTACATTATATTGTTGTTATTGACAGGTTCAGGCTGTCCGTGAACTGCAGAAACCCTCCTTCCTCAGCCTCCCAAGTGCTGGAATTACAGACATGCACCACCATGCTCAGTTTCACTTCTGGGGAATGAAACTAATATATATTTCTTTTTGAGATAGGGTCTCACTTAGTTTAGGCCTTAAACTTACTTTGTAACCCAGGCTGGTCTCAAACTCACAATGATCCTCTTTCCTCAGCCTCCCAAGTGCTGGGATTATAGGTGGGTGAGTACTACCATGCCCAGCCTTGTATTTGTATTCTGAGACAGGGTCTCAGTAAATCTTTAAGGGCTGTGCTCAACTTTGTAGTCTTCTTGCCTCAGCCTCCCAGAATGCCAGCCATTATGCTGGAGTGTGCCATCACATCTGGCAGTTATGGTCACTTAGATTAGCTGTGGCTCTAGCCATTCCTGCCTTTCTGTCTTTCCAGAAAGCCTCAGGTCTCACCCCACTCCAGTGCAAGTCATACCCTTACATCAAGCTCTTCTAAAGTCCTGACCTCCCTTAATGCAGCTGTGTTATGACAGGAAAGAGAGGAGTGCCCTGGCATCTTCAAGCAGATGACTGCTCCCGAGCAGAGATGACAAAGGCCTCAGGCCTAGCCTCCTGTTTCAGTACCCCTGTCAGCAGGAACTCTGGAGACAGGAGGGGCAGACCAGCCCGGGATGCGGAGGAACAACGTGGCAAGTCCTGGGGGCAGGTGATCACCACTCTCTGGGGCTGAGGAGACAGCAGAGGAAGTCAGGTGAGAAGGAGTCCTACAAACAGACTTGGCCTAGTGATCAGCCTCAGTGCTGCCCAGGGCAAAGCCCCATGAAGCACACTGCAGTCTACCAGTCATTCTTGCCAGAAAAGCTGAACCAGAATGTATTCAAGTTCTTAAACTTAACCAATTGTAACGCACAACTGTAATCCCAGCATTCAAGAGACTGAGGCAGGAGGATCATTGTGTGTTTGAGACCATCTAGGGGTACAAGGTAACTTTAAAGGCAAGCATGTACTACATAGTGAGACCCTGTCTCAAAAGAAAAAAAAAAGAAGAGAGTAGGGCTTTGATCCAGTCTACAGTAAAAAGCATACAAAACACTCAAAATGCAGCAATGCACGGATTTATGGAGGGTCTGCTTTTCTTTTTTTTTTTCCGGGGCTGGGGTTCAAACTCACGACCTTGCACTTGCCAGGCAGGCACTTGGGCCATGGAGCTATCTCCCCAGCCCCAGGAGATGTTTTTCTTTTTCCTTCTTTCTTTCTCTCTTTCTTTCTTTTTCTTGTCTTTTTTTTGCCTTTTTGAGACAGAGTCTCGCTATGCAGTTGAGGCTGGTCCTGAGCTCACTTTTGTAGCCCAGGCTGGTCTCGAACTCGCACCAATCCTCCTGCCTCAGCCTCCCGAGTGCTGGGATTACAGGCGTGAGCCACCACGCCCGGCTTTCTTTTCTTTTCTTTTTTCTTTTCTTTCTTTTTGGTCTTTTTGAGACAGGTTCTCACTATACAGTTGAGGCTGGCCTTGAGCTCACTTTTGTAGCCCAGGCTGGTCTCAAACTTGCACCAATCCTCCTCCTGCCTCAGCCTCTCGAGTGCTGGGATTACAGGCGTGAGCCACCATGCCCAGCTCTTTCTTTTCCTTTTAAAATTTTATTTTATTCAGGGTATCACTACGTAGCTTGGACTCATAGTGATCCTCCTGCTTTCAGCCTCCCCAGTGCTGGAATTATGGATATATGCCACTACACCTGGACTCTGTGGCCAGCTCAGCCTGCCCTGGAGGCAGGCTGGTGCTGCGTGTGGTGACAGGAATTGAACAGCAGTCCCTCCATTTGCCTAAGCAGTCACTTTAGCCTGCTGAGCTATTTCACTGTCCCCTTTTCCTTTTTTAGACAGGATCTTGCTCTGTAAATCAGGTTGGCCTAAAACTCATGATTCTCCTGCTTCTGCCTTCCAAGGGCTGCTGGGATTACAGGCTTGAGCCATAATACTTAGCAGCAGCCTTGTATTTTCCCCACTCTTTTCCCATTCGGGCATCTTTTTAGCTGCTCCTCCATGGCCTCGGACACCAGCCATACCTTATAGGAGCGGGGCATATTGGGCAGGACAGTGCCTCCGCAGCAGCTGATGATCTCTGCCATCTGCAGTGGTGGGGGCTGGACCCCAGGGGTTACGTGAATCTCATAGCCCTACGGGAGATATGAGATAGGTAGTGACTACACTGGAGGCCAGCACTTGAGACCCCCGGGCAGGTGCAATGGGCAGTAAAAGGGCTCTACCTCCAGCAGCCTTCGCTCCTGAGCACGACTCAGGGCATCCCGGAGGCTGAAGTCAAAGTTCTTCTCCTGTTCAGGATCAGTCACCACAAACTGATCTGGGGGCAGGAAGTGACCAGCCTTGCGGGACTGCAAAGGTCAGCAGTTAGCAGCAGGGTTAGCATCACCCCAACACTCCTACCCGGCACTTAAAGAGCACTGTCACACACTACTTTTTCATGACCCATGTCTAACTAAACCCACAGCTCTTCCCTTCTCCTTCTTTTTTTTTTTGTCTTTTGAGACAGGGCCTCACTATGCAGTTGAGGCTGGCCTTGAGCTCACTTTTGTAGCCCAGGCTGGTCTCGAACTCGAACTGATCCTCCTGCCTCAGCCTCCCGAGTGCTGGGATTACAGGCGTACGCCACCATGCCTGGCTCTTCCCTTCCCCTTCTACCCCTGCTGTGTGTGCAAAATTGCCAACTCACTGTCCCCGGCAGCTCACCTGCTGCAACCACTCGAGGGAGAGGACAGGGATGCCCTTACCCAGGGCACACAGGAACTTGACTGTCCGTCGGATGCGATCAGTGACCAGGTGGGAGGCCTCTGTGACCGAGCTGGCCAGACTGCCCCCCAGGGCCAGCACAGCTTGCTCCCCACGGGAATCCAGCACTCCCGTGAAGAGAACCTGGCAAGGTTGGTCTGCGCTGTCACAACCCTGGCCACAGTGCAGACCTGCTCCACCTCCCAACCCAAGCCCCAGGCCCCTCTCCTACTTTGGGGGCTGCTGACTGTAGGGTAGGTTTGTTCCTTCGTAGGCCACGCCTTAGTACTTCCTGGAGCTCGTCCTCTGTCTGGGTCCTCTTCCTCTTGCCTGGTGTCCGTGCATTCTGGGAAGGAGAAACACGTTAAAGGATGTCTCTGGGGGCCTGGTGGGATGGCTCAGTGGTCTAAAGTGCCTGCTTGGAAAAGCTTGGGCGGCTGCAGGGACCGCGGTTCGATCCCTGGCACCACATGCTGCGCCAGGCCTGCCCTCGGGGGGCAGGCTGAGCTGGCCATAAAAATGAGTGAATAAACAAAGGTTTGGAAACAAGAAAAATAAATAAATAAAAAAAGATGTCTCTGGGCCTGGTGGCTCCTGCTCCCAGCGTGGTCCAGTCTCTCACCTCTGCCTTCCCTGGCCTCTCTGCAGTATCATCTTTCTCTTTCTTCAGGAACACCATCTTCTGGGAAGCTCCTCTTTGGGGTCGCTTCAGAAGAGGGGTTGAATCTGTGCTGGGGGAAGGCTTCTTATATCGTGGAGATGCTGCAGGCTGGAGCTGTGGGGTGGGCCCAGAGCTATCTGCTGCCTCCACCTTTGGGATTTGGGGACCACAAGTGGGTGCCTCAGGAAGCTGTGGAAAGCAAGGGTCAGGGATGGTCCCAAGAGATGCAGCTGCTCTGATCTGGCCTGCTCTCTGGTCCCCGGAGGATAGGCCTTGAGTTTCAGGGCATGGCTGGTGTGCAGTGGCAGCTGTGTGGGAGCTGTGCTTCCTAGCACCTGTCCGTGTCCTGCTGTAGCTAGGTCGAGGGTCATGTTCCTGGGCAACGGTCTGGTCCGTGGTGACAGGAGGCTGGGACTCAGATGCCCTGACCTGAGCTATGGTCTTGAGGTCGACAGGCTGAGCTGTGATGGTGGGAGGCTTGAGGTCCATGGTTGACAACTCAACTGGTTGAAGCGTCTCACTGAAGGATATTGATGTCCGGCCCCGAGTGGCCCGAGGAAGGGGCTCAGCAGTGACAGGCTGCTGCACAGAGATGGATGGCTGCAGCTCAGGGGCCACGGGGACAGCTACTTCAGGAGTCTTCACAGAGGACCTATCTTTCCTGTTCCTTGTGGCCCGAGGCTTGGTCTTGGGGACAACAGACTGGTCTACAGTAATGCAAAGTTGGAGCTGAGGAGCCATGTGGACAGCCACTTCAGGGGTCTCAATAGAGGACCTGTTTGCCCTGCTCCGAGTGGCCCGAGGTGCAGGCTCTGGGCTGTCAGGCTGGCGTGTGGACATGGATGCCTGCAGCTCAGGGGCTGTGTGGACAACTGGCACAGATGTCTTCACAGAGGACCTATCTGTCTTGCCCTTCATGGACCGAGATGTAGTCTTGGGGACAACAGGTTGGTGGTGTGTGGAGGTAGACAGCTGCAGCTTGGGGGCTGCTGGCTCATCTACTTCAGGCGTCTTGATGGAGGATCTCAGTGTCCTGGCCAGACAGGGCTGAGGCACAGGCTCAGAGGCAGCAGGAAGATGGTGTGCATGGGCAACAGAGGGAAGCGGCATGGGTGGCTCCCTGCGGGAGGGCCGGCGCCTGGCAGTGGGCTTGGGACACAAAGTCTCTAGCTCTGAGGACTGGGCAGGCCCTGGAGCCTCCTGCCCCCCAGTGTGCCCAGCTCTAGGAACAAGTGGCTCAGAAGAGGACAGTGGAGGAGGAAGGGCCAGAGGTGCTGACTGTTTTCGGCTCTGAGAGGTACAGGGTCCTGAGCTTGGTGCTGAGGCTCTGGGTACTGCATCTGGAGACTCCAGGCTGTCCTGGGGACAGAAGCAAGTGAGCAGTGTTGAGAGAGGTAGAAACCAGGTGATGTTCTGGGGCCAAGTACACTGCTTTCTGAGACTCGTCTCTCATCAGACCAGGAGTCTAGGGAGCAGCAGTCCTGTCCCCTGTCCTCTGTCCATCCCAAGCCTTCTCTACCTGAAACCAGCACAGTGCTCGCCACATGTGGGTGCTGCCAGGGGAGAGGAGTAACACAACACTGACCCAGGCAGGAGAGCTACTGATGAGACCCACCACAGACACTGGGTGCCTGGGCAAAGGGACAGTGGCCAGTGAAGAAGTGGTGATGATGGAGAAGAGTATGGGGACAGTGGTGGACCAAAGCGTGGCAAGGGTAGATGCTGGAGGGGCTGGAGGGTGACATGTGAGTAGGGGCTGCTGGAAAGGAGCTCTCACCCTGGCAGCACTCTCAGCAGGTGGCATCTTGCCATCCACATGGCCTGGACAGAGAGAAGAGGGGCAGTGAGTTCTATGAAGTCAGGAGCTCTGGGATTACCTTAAGGGTTGCATCCTCAGGGCTCTCTTTGTTCCCCTGCCCTCACTGTGACCCCCACTCTGTACCTGGCACCCACTTCTCTCCAGGGCTTTCCTCTCAAGGGTCTCCCATTGGGTGTCACTCTCTCATGTCCTCAGAGGTTTCTACTTCCTCCTCCAGGCTCCCTGGCCCTTTCAGGACTCACACTGTCCACCTTGCTCTCACTCTGGCCTCTGAGTGGCTCCAGCTAACTCCTGCGTCTTCTGCTGTCGTTCCTTCAGTCTCCCAGTTAACTTTTCCTGCTCCAACCCATCTGTGCTGTCTCTTGGTGGCTGTGCCCTGATGTCCCTCTCTGATGTCCCTCTCTCTGGGGTCACCCTCTCTGCTGTTCCTCTTGCTGTACCCCTGTCTCTCTCCATGGTCGGCAGCCCTGTGCCTTTGGTCTCCAAGGACTCCATGTGAGTTGGACTCCCTGGACGCTCGTCTGGTGGTGTCACCCTCAGTGGAGACAGATGAGATCCAAGGGCCTCTGGAAGCGTGGCTGTGGGCAGGAGCTCGGGGAGCTCAGACTCTCCCACGCAGAAGGGCTGTGTAGCTAAGACTTCCCACGGCTCATCCAGTGCACCTGAATGAAGAAGACACAGTCAGATAGGGGAGAAAGGGAGAATTTTTATTTTCTTTTTTGAGACAGGGTCTCACTATGCAGTTCAGGCTGGCCTTATGCTCACTTTTGTAGCCCAGGCTGGTCTCAAACTCACATCGATCCTCCTGCTTCAGCCTCCCAAGTGCTGGTATTACAGGCATGTGCCACCACGACCGGTGAGAAAGGGAAATTTAATGAGGATTTTTTTTTTCCTCTAATGAGGTGGAGAAAACAAGAAAGGATGCAGAACTTGGAGCAAAGCCTCTTGTACCTGGGGCCTGAGGGTTGTGCTGGGGAGGGCCAGGCTCCAGGTAGAGTGCACATGGGAAGGTCTGGGTGGGTTCATCTTCCACATTTGGGATGGCTGCACAAGGAAAGATAGCTGAGCACGGCTCCACACAACCCTGGCCCATGCCAGCCAAGACCGACCTCAGCCCCTCAAGGATGCTGGGGACCCCAGCCTCATCTCCATGCCCACAACATCAGGTCCTCAATGCGTAGGAGTCCTTACCTTCCAGGCTCTCACTCTTTACAAAACACTGGGTGGCTTGAAGGCCCAGATCTTCACAGCTTGCTAGGGTGTAGTATAGAAGAGACAAGAAAAAACAGTTCCTCTCTACTCCTTCACTATCTACTCTCACACCTGCCATGTGGTCCTGGGGCCAGGGAGGAAGCAAGGGTAGGGCTTACCATCAAAGCTGTCTTTGGAGCCCTTGGTCTGGGCCAAGCAGGACTTCCTCCTCCTTCCTGCAGGTGTAGATGTCTGTGCTCTCCTTCTCTGGCGTGGGGTGGGGTTTCCTGGGGTGCCTGTGAGCATCACCTGTTCCTCTTGTGCCACAGATGCCCTGCCGGGGGCCCCCAGTTCTGGAGCCCTTTTCTGAGCATCGCCATTAGCCACATGCTGCCTGTGTCTCACAGCTGCCACGACTGAGGCTGTGTTTTCCTTGATGTCTACTTTGTCAGGAGGCCAGGACTGGGCTGTCTCCTCCACAGGCACTGGTGGGACTTCCTCCTCTGTCTCTGTCTTAATGTTCACTGCGGCCGGGGAGGCTCTGCTCCTCTCTGAGCTGATCCCATGGGAGCACCTACCTGCTTCCTCACCTGCCTCACTGTCCCCATAGGGATGTCTGATTTTTCCCGAATGTGCTGTGACAAGATGCTTAGCCTTTTCTGTAGAAAGACTGGGGATAGTTTCCCTCTTTCCCAATGGGAGCCTTCCCTCCTCTGTGTCTGTGTCCAAATCCGTGTCGCTGTCTCTCCCCAGGGAGGGTGTATTCCACTCCAAGCAGACCACAGGCTGGGCCCTAGTTGTTTCACCATCTGTGTTTCTGTTCCACAGAGCAGCTCTGCCCTCCTTCAGCTGCGCCAAGGTGAGTGCTGCTGAGACTTCTTCCTCCTCATCGGTGTCACTGTTAATCATCATGGGAGTCTGGATTCCCACTGCTGGGGACTTCTGCTCTGCCACATCTGTGTCACTACCAGCTAGGCCCTCTTGCAGACGTGCCAAGCCAAAGGTGCTAGGGCCCGCTGCACCTCCTGTAGGGAGGGACAGCCTCTTTATCATGAGAACTGCAGCTGGGGTCCCAGGGATGCCCTTTTCCTCCACATCAGTGTCACTATCCTCCCCAACAGGGTGGCTCCTCTCCAGAGCCAGCCTGTTCCCTGTGCTCTTCCTAACATCTGTATCTCTGTCCGTTTCTTCTGCAGGGGGCACCTTTATCAGCTGAGCGTCCTGCATAACCCCATCACCTCCAGTCTGTTCCGCCTGTGTCATGGCACCGCTCCTCATGGCTGGGGGGACCTCCCTTGCTTCGCCGTTGTCTGTGTCACTGTCCATGTTGAAAGTTAGAGATGGTCTAGGGCCACCCGGCCCCTCGTCATCACTGCAAAGGGATTAGAAAAAGTCTACAGTGCCTGCCTCTAGGAAGGGATGACACACTCCACCTGGAGCTTCCTGAGGGCGGGCACGGGCTGCACTTGTCTCTCCATCTGCCTCAGTTACTTCTCCACTTGGTGTACCAGAGGTGCTCCATAAAAATGCAGCCGAGGGCTGGGCATGGTGCTGCACACCTCGGATCCCAGAGCTAGGGAGGCTGAGGCAGGAGGATTCCCAGGAATTTGAGGTCAGACTGGCCTACACAGTGAACTTAAAGCCAGCCTAAGTTACAGAGGGAGACCCTGGCTCAAACAAGCAAGCAAAGCAGCAGAAACTGAGTGCAGCAGTACAGCATACCTGTAATTCCAGTGCTCTGGGAGGCAAAGGTAAGAGGATTACGTGTTTGAGCCTAGCCAGGGTAACTTAGGAACTTAAAAAGACACTGTCTGAAAAAGCAAATGCAGAAAACAGGAAACACCAGGAATATAGCCCACTTTGAAAGCCTTGGGTTCAGTCCCCAGTGTTGGGAAGAAAAATCCCCACAACACCAGTTCATTGAATGAGTGATATGTATGGCTTCCCAGCCCTATTTCTAAAGATAATCAGTCATCCCAAAACCTTCAGGCCTTGGTTCTTCCTGCCTGCCAAGACACAGGAGTCCAGGCTTTTGCTGCTCACCTTTCTGGAACTACTGTTGTCGAAGGAGAAGATGTGATGGTCCTTGATTCTTTCCCCACACACCTTTCACGAAGAAAATCTGGCAAGAACAGAAAGGAGTAAATGGACAGTTTTATACTCATTACCTGTCACATGCCCTTCTCCAACATACACACGTACCTGACTCCTCTTCTGAGTCCTCAGCCAGTGGAAGACTGGTAGTGTAAGCATCCCCAGGGACCCTGGGGGTCTCCTCTACAGCGAGAGGTGCCCGGGAAGCCACAGGCATGGGCACATCCAAGTATCGGTACTGGCAGGGCAAGTCAGCAAAGAGGATCAGTTCATGGTTCCTCAGATGATGACTTACCCCAGGACTCAGGACCTTAAGCGGCCTAACAATTTGGGTACCATTGAGACTCCCACAATCCTGAAGGATAGGTGCCTTGTCCCGTGCTGAGATTTCAATCACTGCATGTTGTTTGGAAATAGATGGAAAAGGCAGGGCCACAGAGCAATCAGGTGTGCGGCCTACCACATTCTTCCCGAGATACAGTGGAAAATCTGAAAATGAGAGAAGTTGAGAGGGTTCAAAGATCCCCAAGCATTGCCAGGTGTGGTGGCGCATGCCTGTAATCCCAGCACTCGGGCGGCTGAGGCAGGAGGATCGGTGTGAGTTCGAGACCAGCCTAGGCTACAAAAGTGAGCTCAAGGCCAGCCTGAACTGCATAGTGAGACCCTGTCTCAAAAAGACAAAAAAAAAGGGGCCTGGTGGGATGGCTCAGTGGTCTAAAGCGCCTGCTTGGGAAAGCTTGGGTGGCTTCAGGGACCGCGGTTCGATCCCCGGAACCACATGCTGCGCCAGCCCTGCCCTCGGGACGGGCTGAGCTGGCCATGAAAATGAGTGAATAAACAAACAAAGGTTCTGAAACAAGAAAAAAAAAAAAAAAAAACAAA
>PVJA010029011.1:0-16312 GCA_004027025.1 Myocastor coypus | reverse complement strand
ACTGTAATGATACAAAACTTGAAGGCATCTAGGCAGTGAAGAGCATAAACAATACGTGGACAATGCCTGGCCATTCACATTGGATCTTTTAATTGTAGTAAGATACATATGACACTTTTTTTGTGTTTTACTAGGGAATGAACCCAACACCTTCACACTGAGGTACAACCCAGACCCTTTTCAGTTGTTTTATTTTTTATTTTATTTATTTTAGTAAATGTGTAAACTTTATTTTTTTATTATGGTCGGCTCAGCCTGCCCTGGGGGTGGGGCTGGCACAGCATGTGGTGCCGGGGATTGAATCGCAGTCCCTGCCACTGCCTAAGCTTTCCTAAGCAGGCGCTTTAGACCATTGAGCCATCCCGCCAGCCCCATCAGTTTTTGTAAATGTTTATTTAGTTATAAATTGCTACAGGGTCTTCCTATGCACTTGGACTTGTAGTGATCCTCCTGTCTCAGTTTCCCCAGTGCTGGGATTCCATTCCTGCACCACCATGCCTGGTTTTCATGGCCGGCACAGAGCACCAGAGGTTCTGGGACCAGTGCAATATAGGGTACCAGGGATTGAACCTCGGTCCTTGCACTTGCCAAGCAGGCGCTTAGAACACTAAGCTATCTCCCCAGCTCTAATATTTTCTTTTAAGACTTCATTATTTATTTATTTCATGTTATGGCTGGCTCAGCCTGCCCTGGGGGGTGGGGCATGTGCAGCATGTGGTGCCAGGGATCCAACTGCAGTCGCTGCAGTTGCCTAAGCAGATGCTTTAGACCACTGAGCTATCTTAACGGCCCCCTTAGTTTTTATTTTGAGACAGTATCCTGCTAAATTACTAAGTTGCCCATGCTAGAACTGAACTTGTTATCATCTTGCTTCAGCCTCCTAGAGTGCCAGGAGTATGGGTAAACACCACCATACCTAGCTCCCTTTTAACCAATTTAAATGTAAAGTCCTGTGGTATTATGTGTACAATGTTGTACAACCATGGCCACACCCATCTTGAGAGCACACTGGATCTCTCCCTCTCTTTTTTTTTTGGTCTTTTTTTTGAGACAGGATCTCAATATGCAGTTCAGGCTGGCCTTGAGCTCACTTTTGTAGCCTAGACTGGTCTCAAACTCACATCAATTCTCCTGCCTCAGCCTTCCAAGTGCTGGGATTACAGGTATGCACCACCACACCCAGTGTACACTGGATCTCTTCGTGTTGTGCTTTCAGAGTACAAATCAGCGAGTTTAAGGCTCTAGCTTGGAACAATCAATTCATTTGCTCTACCCTACCACCTTCTCCATCCCAGTAAAAACAATTTTCAGATTTCCTTAAAGTGTGTTTCCTCTAATACCATCAATAAAAAACAGACACATCTAACCCTTCAGTAGCTAACAACTTCTGACCTTTTTCTGGTCCATAGGTACCACTGAAGACATGCAGTTGCCCTACAGGCTCCATGCTACACCCCAAGGAGTCACTGGATTGCTGTGTCTCCTCCTCTTCTTCAACATCCCAGTCAATGGTCTGGGTGTCTTCCATGGCCTAGAAAAGAAACACATTACCATCATCGAATAGCACTAGTTTATATACACAGTGTCCAAGGAGGATGCTACCTAGAGCAAACCTGGGAAGTGATGAAAGTTAACATTTCTCTTTCCATCAGTCATACTGTTGTTATGCTTCTGAAATGTTCAAACAAATTTGAAGCCAGGTGTCGGTATGTATACCATAATCCTGGTCATCAGGAAGCTGCAGCAGGACTACCACAAGTTCACAGGTAGCCTGGACTGCACAGTTAGTTCAAATGAGCCTATCTCAAAAAATAAAGACTAGCCAGGTGTGTTGATACACACCTGTAATCTCAGCACTTGGGAGACTGAGGGAAGGAGATCTCTGAGTTTGAGGCCAGCTTGGGCTATATACATAGTGAGTTCAAATCCAGTCTGAACTATATAACCAGACTTTGCCTCAATCTCCCCACAAAATAAAAATAAATGAATAGAATATTTCTATGGCTTGGGGCTGGGGAGATAGTGCCTGCCTGGCAAGCGCAAGATCCTGAGTTTGATTCTTGCTTTAAAAATAACGGGGAAAGCCAGGCATGGTGGTGCACGCCTGTAATCCCAGCACTTGGGAGCCTGAAGCAGAGGATCGGTGCGAGTTCGAGACCAGCCTGGGCTACCAAAGTGAGCTCAAGGCCAGCCTGAACTGCATAGTGAGACTCTATCTCAAAAAGACTAAAAAATAAAATAAATAAATAAAAATAAATAAAAATGGGGGTGCACAGGGAAATAGCTTGGTAGAATAAGTGCTTGCCTGGTAAGTGCAATAACATGAGTTCAATCCCCAGTCCTGCAAAATAACATAACATAACATAACATAACATAAAATAAAGGGGGCTGGGGAGATAGCTCTGTGCACAAGTGCCTGCCTTTCAAGTGCAAGGTCGTGAGTTTGAAGCCCCGTCCCATAAAAAAAAAAAGGGAGTGCGGAAATAGCTCAGTAGAATAAGTGCTTGCCTGGCAAGTGCAAGGGCCTGAGTTCAATCTCCAGTCCCACAAAAAAAAAAAAAAAAAAGGAGAAAAAAGTCTTGGTAGTACATGCCTATAGTTGCATTTATTGGGGGGCTGAGGCAGGAGGATTATATAAACCCAGGAGTTTAAGACCGGCCTGAGAAACGGCAAGATGCTGTCTCAAAAATTTTTGTACTGGCTTAGCATCCACAAAGTCCTTGGTTGAATCTCCAGAACTGCAAACCATCTTTAAAAAAGATCAGGCGAAAGCTTTTTGGTTATTTTTCAGATAGGGTTTCACTGTGTAGCCCAGGCTGGCCTCTACCTCACAGCAATCCTCCTGGCTCAGCCGTCTGAGTGCTGGGATGATAGGCAGCCTACTAAATTAACTTTACTAACTACCCACTACTGGGTTACAACCTATAGCTTGAAAAACACCATCTGCAGGCAGGCCTGTTGACTCATGCTTGTAATCAAAGCATTTGGGAGGCTATGGGCTTTCTGTGTATTCAAGGCCAGCAGGAGTATATAGTGAGTTCAAGGCCAGCCTCTCAAACTAAACAAAGCAACATGGTAAGACCTTGTTGAAACTAAAGAAAGCAACCCCCTTCCCCAATTTTGCTCATACACACCAAGCATAATAGCCATGATTGAGCACTTAAGGAACCAGTGCTGGCGCTGGAGACATAGCTGAGGGGAATAAGTGTTTGCCTGGCAAGTGCAAGGTTCTGAGTTCAATCCCTGATACCAAATAAATAAATAAATAAGGAACCAGTGCTAAAAACACTAGGATAATGCAACAGGTATGTAGTATATAGTAATATACACTGCTAGCTGTAATACCCATGCACTTTACCAGACCACCTCAATATAGTCCAGGCTACAGCACAAAAAATCATAATACATGGCCGTACATACAGGCTCTAATGTGTTGAACACTAATCTATATTCACCCCTTACCCCTGTTTTTTTTTTTCACAACTGGGGATTGAACTCAGGACCTTGCACTTGCCAGGCAGGCAGGCACTTGTGCCCCTGAGCTGTCTCCCCAGCCCCTCATCCCTGTTTTGAAGGTTTTTAAAGCTGGTTCAGGCTGCCTTAAGGGTGGGTGTGGAGATGGAACCGCCATCCCCTGTGCCTGACTGGGATTGTCCACACAGGCGCTTAAACCACTGAGCTAACCCAAAAGTGCCCTCAACCCTGTTTTGGGGAGTAAACTCAGGACATTTTCAGTCAAGCTACATGTTCCCAGCCACCCCCCCTTTTTTTTTCTTGTTTCAGAACTTTTGTTTGTTTATTTATTTTTATGGCCAGCTCAGCCTGCCCTGAGGGCAGGGCTGGCGCAGCATGTGGTGCCTGGGATCGAACTGTGGTCCCTGCAGCCGCCTAAGCTTTCCTAAGTAGGCATTTTAGACCACTGAGCCATCCCGCCCGGGCCCCTCCCAGCTCTTTTAAAAATTCAAATGACGGGGCTGGGGAGATAGCTCCGAGGCACAAGTGCCTGCCTGGCAAGTGCGAGGTCATGTTTGAATCCCGGTCCTGCAAAAAAACAAAAATTTGAATGAGTTCTGTTTCAGTTCTGACAAGTGTGTGCTCTAGTTTCCTACCCTAACCATGTCTTCTCACAAGATTTTCAGAATTAAAGGATTCCTGATGAAGAAGCAAAAGCAGAATCACTCCATTCCTCAGTGGATTTATATGAAGACAGGTAATAAAATCAGGTACAACTCCAAGAGGAGACACTGGAAAAGGACCAAGCTAGGACTATAAGGAGTTGCACGTGAGCTGCAACACATTTACCCTCTGGGAGGTCATAAACTGATGATGTCTGCTTTTAATTATGGTCAACACAATACTGAATAAAGTTAAAGAAAATTCAACTCAGGGCTGAGGAGATAGTTCAGTGGTCTAAGTACCTGTTTGACAAGTGCAAAAACCTGAGTTTGATCCTCAGTACCACATGCAAAGCCAGCCCTGAAACTGGGCACGGTGGTGCATCCCTGCAATCCCAGGGCTGGGGAGGTTGAGACAAGATCATTAAAAGTCTGAACTGCCAGCTGGTGAGATGGCTCAGCAGTCTAAAGCACCTGCTGGGGCTGGGGAGAGAGCTCCATGGCAGAAGTGCCTGCTTGGCAAGTACAAGGTCATGAGTTCAAACCCCAGTCCCACAAACAAACAAACAAACAAACAAACAAAGCACCTGCTTAGGAAAGCTTAGGCAACCACAGACCTTGGTTAGATACCAGACACCACATGCTGCCCCAGCCCGACCCCCAAGGCAGGCGGAGTGGGCCATTAAAAAAAAGTGTGATTTAGCCAGACCTTGTAACGGAGTATATAAAAATATAAATATAGGTCACGTTTTTGGACTTGAACTGATTCATTTAATCTTCTCAAGAACCTGGTAAAGTAGGTATGGTTCTTTATGTTTCCAAATAAACTCCAATATAGATGGGCTAAGGGACTTATCCAAGATCACCCAGATAATTTCTTTTTTAATTTTATTTATTTATTTATTTATTTATTTATTTTGTCTTTTTGAGACAGGGTCTCGCTGTGCAGTTCAGGCTGGCCTTGAGCTCACTTTTTGTAGCCTAGGCTGGTCAGGAACTCGCACCAATCCTCCTGCCTCAGCTTCTAAAGTGCTGGGATTACAACAACCAGATAATGTCTAACCTGTTTAATATCCTTATGATAGGCTGAGGAAGATCGCTCAGTGGTGCAAGCGCTTGCCTGGCAAGCGTAAGGTCCTGAGTTCTGTCCCGCGTATTCCCCTTCCCCCCCACGTAAAGTCCTTATGGCTTTCCATGCACACAGCATAAAATAAAAACCGAACTCCTCAGGAAGAACCTCTCTGCTCTGACCTTTTACCTTTTCCACTCCGCCTTCAAGGCTGGACCACAGGGCTGACTTTCCCTCAGGGTCCGTAATGTTCATTCTCCAACGGTTAAGGCGCACCTGGTAGGGTTGGAGGTATTGGCAGATGGTAGGTACATCGAGAACCAAACACAAAACGAAGCCTGTCTACGTGAAGGCTACATCACCGAGCCTTCTGGTGAAAAACAAACGAGAAGAAACTCCAAGCAGCACGGGTGGAATTTATCTGGAAAGATGCTGCGCTAGGAAACTACGGACAAGAAAAGTGGGGCATGCCCACAGAGAAAGCGCCACCTCTGCCCTTCTGTCGCGCCAACTCAGTGGGAACCTACACTCCCGGCCTCAATTCGAAGGCCACCATCTTTGAGCCCCACGTTCCAGTGGGTTCCCTCGTGGCCCAACGTCTGCCTGTGTCCTCCTTCCCACACCGGGCTCGCGTCGCCAGGCAAGGAAAAGCATTACAATCTAAAAAGCTTATTTCCAACCTAAATTTCCACATTACCTCCGCCCAGTCGACTCAAGGCACGCCCCCTTCCCGCCCTCTGGGGGAGTCAGGACGGTACCAGAGGAACTATGGGTGAGGCCCCAGAACTCACCTATTCGAGTCTCCGCGCGCGCCGCCAGTAACGGTCGCTACCAGGGGGGCGCGAGCGCCTAGCGAAGAACGGAACCGACTCGCTGATTGGCTTCTGTCACTGTCTTTCACAGCGTGCTGTGCGCGGATTGGTGAATCTTTAAGCGTCCAGGGAATTCAAAATCTCCCCGCCCACTTCCTCTCAAAGTCCGGGCTACTCCGGGAGAAAAATCCGTTGGCCGCAGCCTATCCGGATTGGTCAACTCTAAGGACAACCCACCACCACCAACACCCACTTCCCGCGCAGATTTCCAAACTGCGACCAGAGAGTCTGGCGCTGGGGGCCGGGTGCGGCTAGAAGGGCTGTACCATAGATGTACGCTGCGTCTGGTGTGGCCAGAGCGCCCTTCTTCGGTCCTCCAAGACATGGTGTGTTCGCTGACTCATGAGAAATGCAAACGGATTGCCAGTTGCAGTCGTGGCTGGAGGCTGCAGTTTGGAAAACAGCCCGTAGGCGTGGCGCTTGAGGACTTCTCGTTGCAGTGGAATTTCATTTCGCTTTGATTTGGCTTGTTTGGTAAAAGTCATGTCATTTCTTCCTGAGACAGCCCTGACGGACATTTTGAGGTCATTTTCCCTAAATGGGCGATCCTAAAAAAAAAAAAAAAAAAGAAAAAAGGACGATCCTGAAGAAAACGTTTGTAAGCAAACAGAAAACTGGTTTGGTAAAAGTTCTTACCTTTCAAAGGACGAGAAAAGAATGATAAAACTATTATTTCGTAAGACATAAAATGGTGAGAATGTGATGTATATATAGGAAGCTCTTCGCCAGTAATTATCTCAACTCATCCTACAGCAGCCAAATAGACTGATATTTGAAACTCTGAGAAATTAAATGTGTAGGTTCTTACAGCTAATGTAAGATAGGGACAAACTGAAACATCATTTGAGCTTTCCCTTTACTACATGGCTGCTTTTATTGTGGTCATGCCCCCAATAACACAAAGGATTTACTTATAATGAGTATAGGGGTCTTACACAACTGGATGTTCCTTTCTTTAGGTGACTTACAAATGTGCATTTGTCTGTATTAACAATGACCTTGATAACAGCTGTATTACAGTGCTTAGCACTACTCCATTATTTATCTTTTTCTCAAAAAACTGCAGTGTCCTAGAAGCCAGGGAGCTAAGTTTTAGTCATTTTGTGTTCCTAGTTACTGATTTGGTAAACCAGTTAGTATCTTCAAAATGAGTGAATTCCTGGGAAGGAGAGGTGTTTCTCACGCAATTTAGCCGCTCCTCTCCTTCAATCCCGACAATCCTGGTCAGTGAAAGCTAATTGAAAAGTTACTGGCCTCATCGAAGTATCTGAAAGAGCAGGCATCTCTTGTGCATCTTTCCCTTTTGACGAGATAACTAAATACTTTTGACACTCGGTGCTAAGGCCCAGATTTCCTAAATGCATCTGGCTTCAGATTCTAGATCTCGGATTCTCTAAAATACTGAACTCATTTTTTGTTTTTTTTTTCTTTTGCAGGACGGGGTTTGAACTCATGACTCTGCACTTGCCAGGCAGGTGCTTGTGCCATGGAGCTATCTCCCCAGCCCCTGAACTCATTTTTTGAAGAAATCCTACAGACAGCTCTATTTTGAAAAGCCCTTGATAAAATTTGGTTTCTTTTTTGAAAAAGTTATCACTCGAAAACCTTTGAGGAAATTAGAGGACAATCGCTTCCTTCTTCCTGAGATATGGGGGGGGGGGGATCCAATCTTCACTGAAGTTCATGCCATGGGTCACTAAAGGACCAGATGTTGTGTACCAGAGCAGAGAGTGCCACTCTTGTCTCGTTTTCGCTGATCTAAGCTGTAGCGTCCTCCCTAGGGCAGAGCTTCCGCAGCAGGGAGTTTTCAGGGCGTGCCTACCCCACCTCCCAACTCACTGTATCTTAGACTTCCCAATTTCTCCATCGCCCAAAACTGTTTTGTGCTTGTAAATGAACAACAACAATAAAAAAGGAAAACGTCTACGTAGAGTAAAGCAATTTTCTCCATGGTCATTTTTCACTACAAAGCAAGAAAACGACAAAAAAGAAAAAATGTAGTACCCACCCATTCCCAAGTTCATTTTACAGCGTGGACAACAATAGAGGACTACAACTCCCAGAGAGGACTGCGCTCATCCGGTGTGCAGCGACCAATAGGCGCCTGGTTCTTGACCACCGCTGACCAATCAAGATACGGTTTGGGAGGCTTTGTCTCCGGACCTGGGCGCGGGCGCCGATCTCCCGCCTCCTAGCCCCGCGCACGCGCGCCCCGCCCTGCCCGCCTTCCCTCCTTCGCCCTCCCCTCTGCTCTGCCTCTCAGAATCTTCCTGCCGTCGCGTTCGGATCTCGCTGCTCCAGCCTACGGGGCACGTTCCATCCTTCCAACCCGCGACCAGCAAAGGAAAAAAGCCTACATATTTTCTTGCCCCGTACATTCCTGGAGGCGAGCAAAACAAGTTAAATTTGACCATGAGGGAAATTGTGCATATCCAGGCCGGTCAATGTGGCAACCAGATCGGTGCCAAGGTAAGACAAAAACCTCTCTTTTACTTAGTATTTCTTCTTAGAATAAAAAATTCATCCTTAGATAAGAAAGAATAATTGTGGGGCTTCTGGAGCCCATTCTTAAGCTCCCCCCACCAAAGTTTTTCACACATAGTGAATACAGTCATTTGCAGGTTTTGAACAATGGGGAGTTCTTTTTCACCGCAGCACGTTTTGGACCAGCTATACAAGGACTTGTATGGCATGGAGCGCGAGGGGTCTCTTAATGGTCTCAGGCCGGGAGGAAGCTGCCGGAGACAAAGCGAGCGAAGTCTCCATGTGCACCCCCTGCCCCACCCGGCCGGACTTGGGGGCGCCCAGCAGAGGGGGAAGGGGCGAGGACGGGCGCGCAGTTCCCGAGCAAAGGTGGGGGGGTCGAGGGCCGCCACGCGCACAAAGGACCAGGGCGCCCCGCGCGGCCTCTGCTCCCGAGGGGCGTTCCTGCAGCCTTTTGTGGCGCGAAGAATAGGGGATTACCAAAGAGTTTTTTCATTGCATCTTACAAGGACTGTTTTAGAACGAGGACGGAAAAAGCGAAGAGAGGGTGAGCCCTTTTTTAGTGTTCCTCCTCTCCGTGTGGGAGAAAGCCAGCGAAGGAAACGTTGGGGAAGAGAACAATTTTGAGCCCATGGGGATTTTTTTTCCCCCCTTTGCGCGCCGCTACGGTGTAGCGGGAGGAAGTGCGGCCACTACGTAGTAGCAGGGGGGCGGCCCGGAGGCGGGGCCGGCAGGGCGCCCCGCCCCGCCGCGGGAATGTGGTCCCTCCCCCCGCACCGCCTCCGCCTAGGCGGGGCCACCTGCGCCGCAGTCACGTGGCTGCGGGCGTGGTCTGCGCTGCAGGCGCGGCTTTCCCCTCTCCACGCGCATTGTGCCCACGTTGAGGCAATTTCTCTCCCCGCCAGCCAGGGGAGCTGAGTAGGTTGCTACCCATCGGGATGTCTGCGGGTGCCGGGCCGCTGGTGTTACACCTAATGGTGTCCTGTGCCGCGAAAGCTGCGGGTTTCCGGAGTGCTTCGGTGCAAGGATGTGGCTGGCTGCCAAGGGCTCAATAGCGTGCTCTCTCCACAGTTTTGGGAGGTGATCAGCGATGAGCATGGCATCGACCCCACTGGCACCTACCACGGGGACAGTGACCTGCAGCTGGACCGCATTTCCGTGTACTACAATGAAGCCACAGGTAAGAGCAGAAGCCTGAGAGGCTCTCGTCCCACTTTTCACCTGCGTTTGTGCTGGGTCCTTTTGCATTGTAGGGGTCCATTTTCCCGTTTGAACTCAACATCATTTATCTTCAGGGGGTGGTGGCTGGGGAAGTGGCCGTGGCTGGCTCTGCTGGTCCCTGGTGGCAGAGCGTGGAATTACCTGTCCGTGTGCAGCTCCCTGATAATTTCTTTTTCTTTTTTTTTTTTTTTTAACTTGGATGAGTGGATGGGTGGATGGCTCAGCCTGCCCTGGGGGTGGGGGTGGCACAGCATGTCGTGCCAGAGATTGAACCATGGCCCCTGCGGGTGCCTAAGCATTCCTAAGCAGGTGCTTTAGACCACTCAGCCATTTTGCTGGCCCTGATATTCCTTTATAACCTTTTTCAAGCCAATTTTCACACTTCTGCTTGGTTCTCTGTAGGTGGCAAGTATGTTCCTCGAGCTATTTTGGTGGATCTCGAGCCTGGGACCATGGACTCTGTTCGGTCTGGTCCTTTTGGCCAGATCTTCAGACCAGACAATTTTGTTTTTGGTGAGTTCTACAAAGGGTATAGTGGAGAACGTGATTCAGCTCACTTGGGTGGGAGAAGACAGCAGAGGTCAGGAGATGGTTGTGCTAGGGGTGCAGAGCTGTTCTGAAGGGTGGAAGTGGTGCAGGGCACTTGGGGAGATACGGGAATCTACACAGGCAAGAGCAGAAACTGTCAGTTACAGCAGACATCGAGGGGTGGAAACATCGCGTCTTCCACACCTTGCCCACAAGCTTTTCCTCCTCGCCCCATTCCAGGCCAGTCAGGGGCAGGCAACAACTGGGCCAAGGGCCACTACACAGAGGGTGCTGAGCTGGTGGACTCTGTCCTGGATGTGGTGCGGAAGGAGGCTGAGAGCTGTGACTGCCTGCAGGGCTTCCAGCTGACCCACTCTCTGGGTGGGGGCACGGGCTCCGGCATGGGCACCCTGCTCATCAGCAAGATCCGCGAGGAGTACCCCGACCGCATCATGAACACCTTCAGCGTGGTGCCCTCGCCCAAAGTATCCGACACCGTGGTCGAGCCCTACAATGCCACCCTCTCTGTCCATCAGCTGGTGGAGAACACAGATGAGACCTACTGCATCGACAACGAGGCCCTGTATGACATCTGCTTTCGCACCCTCAAGCTGACCACCCCCACCTATGGTGACCTCAACCACCTGGTCTCAGCCACCATGAGCGGCGTCACTACCTGCCTCCGCTTTCCTGGCCAGCTCAATGCTGACCTGCGCAAGCTGGCCGTGAACATGGTGCCTTTCCCACGCCTGCACTTCTTCATGCCAGGCTTTGCCCCTCTTACCAGCCGTGGCAGCCAGCAGTACCGTGCCCTGACCGTGCCCGAGCTCACCCAGCAGGTCTTTGATGCCAAGAACATGATGGCCGCCTGCGACCCGCGCCACGGCCGCTACCTCACAGTGGCTGCTGTCTTCCGAGGCCGCATGTCCATGAAGGAGGTGGATGAGCAGATGCTCAACGTGCAGAACAAGAACAGCAGCTACTTCGTGGAGTGGATCCCCAACAACGTGAAGACGGCTGTGTGTGACATCCCACCGCGTGGCCTCAAGATGGCTGTCACCTTCATTGGCAACAGCACGGCCATCCAGGAGCTGTTCAAGCGCATCTCGGAGCAGTTCACAGCCATGTTCCGGCGCAAGGCCTTCCTGCATTGGTACACGGGCGAGGGCATGGACGAGATGGAGTTCACCGAGGCCGAGAGCAACATGAATGACCTGGTGTCCGAGTACCAGCAGTACCAGGATGCCACTGCAGAAGAGGAAGAGGATTTCGGGGAGGAGGCCGAAGAGGAGGCTTAAGCCAGAGTCCCTGTCACCTCGGGCTTCTCACTTCCTCAGCCACCTTCAACTTCCCCTTTCTTTCACAATTTGTTTGCTGCCTCTATCTTGTTTCTTTTGGGGGTGTAGAACAGTGCCTGGCACACAGTAGGCACTCAATAAATGCTTGTTCATTGGATGTCTCTTCTTTCTCTACTCTGGCAAACCTAGACTTCTGTCGTTCTAGGTGACCCTGCATTTCTGCTGGCTTTCACATCTGTCTAGTTCATATTGTTGTTTTCAGAACCTCTAAGAACTTTGGTCTTTTCCAGATCTCCCTTAGAACCAGCCAGGTGTTGAAAACCCACGGAAGGGCCACCATCAAGAGCCCAAGTGGAAGAGAGGCAGAGGGTGATGGTCAGTTTGGGGAAGGGGGTGGGGCTCCCGGGTGGGGACAAGTTGGGAAAGGGGGGGTCCAAGCTTTCCCACTCAACTTCAGGTATTTCTACACAGCCTCGCAAGACAGTAGACGGTATTAGCCCCATATCGCTCAGCATGCCTCTCCCTTCGGAGGATAGGGTGGCTGCCAGGGTCCCTTTCGCCTCCTGTTCCTGGGGGGGGGGGGCAGAGGTGTGGAGAGGTGCATTCCTGCCCACCTCTGTTCGGTCACTGCCCAGGACAGGAGGTGCCCTCTTTGCAGTGTGTCATCTCTTGCTGTTGCCTCACCCTTGACTTTGTCCTATCCTACACTTAGATTTCTATTTTGTGTTGAACTTAACTGCTTTTTTTTTTTCATATTGAAAAGAGACATTGCCCCAAGAGCCAAAAATAAATGGGAATTCAAAAATTCAGTTGCGGTGCGTGTGCTCATTGAGGGAAGACTGCTTGTGCAGGGCCCAAGTCGAGTTACAAACAAGCCTCTAACCACACATCTGCCCCCACCCTGCTTCTCAGCACCAGCTGCATTTCAGGTTAGGTACAGGAGCAGGCCGAGGCGAGGGTCTCCACACGGAAGCCCAGCTTTGCAAATGCCAAGGCATTGTCTGCCTCTCCTGGGAACTTAGACTTTCTCATCTCCACTCCTGCTCCAGGGCCTCAGCAAGCAGTCTTGTTTTTTCTGAAAGTCTTGTTATATCCAGGCTGACCCTGAACTTCCAGTGACCCTCCTGCCTCAGCCTCCTGAGTGCTGGGATCACAGGGTTTGCCACCATGCCAGCCGCTGGCGTTCTCTGGTGCTCCTCCAAGAGATTTATGTTGAGTACTTGAGATTGAAGACCAGTTTTAGGCCATTTCCAGCTGTACAGTCCATCCAGGGCCCCTTAGGGTTTCTGAGGCCCTATAGGTTCTGCTGGAAATGTATGGGAGCCACGCAAATGGTACCTACTTTGAACCTCACCACGAATGCCTCAGAGCTAACCTTAGCCTCTTTAGCACCCCACATCCAGCCATTGAGAAAGTGGGAGAGGCCACACAAATGTGCTTGCTTCGTGTATGAAAAGGCATAGCTTGCGTTCAATTCTCAGCACCACTACGCAGGATTTTTTTTTTCTCTTTTTGAGGCAGGTTGTCTATGTGAGTTCACTTGGCCTCAAAGTCATCAGCCATCCTACCTCAGCCTCAGAAGGGCTAGGGTTACAGGTGTGTACCACCCCCACCCACGGCTGGAAAGGCCTTTATTTTTCTTTAAGGGAAGTGTTTACAGGGTGTTCAGGGTCTCCCTACTAGATCCAACTGGTAGTGATCTGCCTGTTTACAGCTGGGAATGCTTTTAAAAAGTAGCATCTACTTGGGGCAGGCAGGATGGCTCAGCAGTCTAGAGCACCTGCTTTGGAAAGCTTAGGAGGCCACAGGGACTGCCGTTCAATCCCCAGCACCACATGCTTCGCCAGTACTGCCCCCAGAGCAGGCTAAGCCGGCCATTAAAACAAAGTAGCATCTATTAAACCAGGCTGAAACCAGGCTGTGGTGGTACATGCCTATAATCCCAGCACTTGGGAGGCTGAGGCAGGAGGATCAGTGCAAGTTCGAGACCAGCCTGGGCTACAAAAAGTGAATTCAAGGACAGCCTGAACAGCATAACAAGACCCTGTCTCCAAAAGACCAAGAAAAAAAAAAAAAAAAAAAAAAGATTTACTGACCCTGTAGCAAGGCTTTTTTTGGTCATTCTTTAGTGTGGCCTAACATCTCCAGTAGTGTTTATATTGTGATACTGTAAGGCATAGTAAGACCACATAGCATTTATATTAAGCACTGTCAGTAAGGGGTGTTTTTGTTGTTGCTTTTTTGCATTGAGGGTGACAAGGGCCTTTATACTGAGTTATGTCCCAGCCCTCTGTCACACAGAGACAAGGTTTTGCCGTCTCAGCCTCCCCATGCTGGGATTCAAGCCTGCACCACTGTACCTGGCTGGGACAAGATCTGGGGGTCCTGTATAGGTTATGTCCGAGGGCACCAGGGAGGCTGTATTCAGTACTGTCACGTGGTGTGACTTCAGCAACTCTCAAGGTTATTTCTACCTCAGCCCACTCTTTTTCTCTTTTGTGCTATGGGGGAATCAAACTCTGAACCGTGTACTTGGCCAGGCAGGCGCTTATTCTGCCAAGCTACATCCTCAACCCCGAGCCCACTTTTCCAACCAAAGACTTTTTTGGGGAAAAACTGAACAGCTTCCTAGTGTTCCCAGCTTTGAACACTGCAGGGAGAACCTGTTTTTCTCAGTCTAGAGAGCCGACTGGGTGTAAGCTTACTTCGCATTGGCTCCGTTTTATTATCTTTTTTAAGGATCAGAACTTGCCCAGTGGTTCATTTGGCAGGCACCGCCATGCTGGCCTCCTGCTGGGGGCAGGAAACCCGCCAAGGGCAGGGCACATCAGGTTTAGGTAGGAGCTCACACACATCGGGGCAATCTGGACAGTGTGGGTCGGGCGGGGGCAGCCCTGACTCGGGCAAGGCACAGGCTGTGTGGCAAGAGGCGACGAGGGACCCCACATTCAGACGACATGCTAAGGGAGGTCACTGGGGAACGTGCAATGGTGGGGCCACTCAGGCAACTGAACCCCGAAATGGTGCCGCCGAGGGCTCAGGCTGTCCTCAACGGCTTATTGTTCACCTGGGGAAAGACAAGAAGGGGTGATGCCTAGGCAGTGGGATTCTGCCCATCCAGAGGTTTCTGCCTGACATCTGCCTGAGCCCTTTCCCCAGGCAGTAAGCAGTTCAGGCTAGCCTCGAACTCACAGCGTTGGTCCTGCTTCAGCTTCCTGAGTGCAGAGATCCCAAGTGCAGGCCATCATGCCCAGCTGGTAGTCAGCACCAGGCCAACTTCCTCCCCCACCCCCAGGACCTCACCTGGGCAATGCTGACGCCTGTGAGTCTCTCCACGCTCTCGGGCAGGCGGCTCAGGATGTCCAGCACCTCCCCAGTCACCTTGGCTGCCCCCATGGTCCCGCTGCCACTGGACACCAGCGTGATCTTCTTGGCCGAGGTCAGGGGGCCGCTGATCTCTTCCGCCACCTGGCAGAGGTGGGGCGTACTGAGCCAGCGCTCTGCCCCCCGGGCCCCGCAGCCGCATGCAGTCCACTGACTGCTCCTCACGGGTCCTGCTCACAATTCCCTCCGGTCCTTGACTGCCCTGGTCTGGTGCCCTGACCACCACCCTCTCTGCCCCGCACCGCACCTGGGGCAGCTTCTCCAGCAGCATGTCCAGCTGTGCAGCCTCCTGGTACAGCTGGAAGGCCTCGGCCTTCTTGGCCATCTGCTCAGCCTCAGCGCGAGCGCGTGCCTCGATGGCGAAGGCCTCGGCTTCCCCACGCATCTAGGAGGGACAGGGGATCGTGGGAAGGACGGGATGCATGAAGAAACACCCGCCCACGCCTGGCGCAACTGCACCCTGGAATCCCTGCTCTTAGGAAGCTGAGGCAGGCGGATTGCCGAGTTCGAAGCTAGCCTGGGCTACACAGCTGAAAGACCCTGTCTCAAAAGGAAACCCTGTGCAAGGCCAGGGCCATAGCTCGGTGGCACAAGCACCTGCCTGGCAAGCGCAAAGTCCTGAATTTAGGAAAGAAAACTGTACTCAGCAGCCCCCTCACCACCACCTCCACAGGTGCAAGGTGCCAGCCCCGGACTCACCCGCACCGACTCTGCTTCAGCCTCCGCCTGCATGATCAGCTGGGACCTGAACAGGGAGAGGCGCAGTGGCGGTGAGGGCCCGGCCTCCAGGAGCGGGGCGCAGCAGGGCGGGAGCGCGGGCCTCACCTCTCGGCCTCAGCGAGACGCTCCAGCCGGTAGCGCTCGGCCTCGGCGGGCTTGCGCACCCGGGCTTCCAGCTCCTTCTCGCGGCGCGCAATCTCCTGCTCCTGCAGCGCCACCTGCTGGGCGCGCTCCACCACCTGCACCTGCACGCGCTGCTCCTCGATCTGTTGCTTGGTCTTGGCCACCTGCGGGAGGGCACGGGTCAGAGCCAACCCGGTCCCCCAACAGGCAACCTCAGCCCCATCCTGCCACCGCGCGGATGCAGCCGGACGGGGTTTAATATTCTGCATGCGGTACAAATGCTAGAGGAAGAACGAACAGTGACGAGCAAGACTTTCTTCTCTTTTCACGATCATGGGGAGCAGACGCCACCGCTGCGACCGGCTTCCTTCCAGGGCCAGAAGCACCTGCAGGACTGGTGCCTCTGTGACTTTTTTTTTTTTTTTTTTTTTTGCAGGACCGGGGTTCAAACTCCCAATCTTGCACTTGCCAGACAGGCACTTGTGCCATGGAGCTGTC
>PVJA010029010.1:0-27064 GCA_004027025.1 Myocastor coypus | reverse complement strand
AAAAAAAAAAAAAAAAAAAAAAAAAAAAAAAAAAAAAAAAAAAAAAAAAAAAAAGACCTTGTCTCAAAAAGACAAAACAAAACAAAAAACTTAAGACCAGTGCTGCGACCGCTCCTTGATCTCTGGCACCACATGCTGTGTACCCCCACCCCAGGGCGAGCCAAGCCAGCCATAACACAAATAAATGAGGTTGAAGAGAAATAAATAAAAAAATCTTTTAAATAATAATAATAATAATAATAATAATAATAGGGCCCAGCGGGATGGCTCAGTGGCCTAAAGCACCTGCTTGGGGAAGCTTGGGTGGCTTCAGGGACTGCAGTTTGATCCCCGGCACCACATGCTGCACCAGCCCTGCCCTCTGGGTAGCTGAGCCGGCTGAAAAAATGAGTGAATAAACAAACAAAGGTTCTGAAACAAGAATAAAAATAATAAATAAAATTAAAAAGATAATAATAATAAAAAGAAACTATTAAGAAAACTCAATTTAGCTGGAGAAGAGTTTGCTGGCATGTGGTGCATACCTCAGCCCCAGCAATCAGGAGGCTGAGGCAGGAATACTGCTGTGAGCGCAAGGCTAGCCTATGTTACACAGTAAGACCCTATTTCATAAAACAAAAGAAAGGGCCCAGCGGGATGGCTCAGTGGTCTAAAGCGCCTGCTTGGGAAAGCTTGGGTGGCTTCAGGGACCACGGTTCGATCCCAGCACCACATGCTGTGCCAGCCCTGCCCTCAGGGCGGGCTGAGCCGGCCATAAAAATGAGTGAAATAAAAATGAGTGAATAAACAAACAAAGGTTCTGAAACAAGAAAAAAAAAAAAAAAAAAAAAAAAAAAAAAAAAAAAAAAAAAAAAAAAAAAAAAAAAAAAAAAAAAAAAAAAAAAAAAAAAAAAGAAAAAAAGAAAAAAAGGACAATTTCTGGATCAGCTCTCTAAAAGATATGATTAAATTATCCCCCTTTACTATAATAACAATAATAGTAATAATAGTTATTCTTATTTTGGCTGTTTTGAAACAAGGTCTTACTATATACCCCAGGCTGGTCTTGGCCCTCTTGCCTCAGCCTCCTGAGAGCTGGGATTACAGGTGTGTGCCTGGGTACTAACATTATATTTATTTATTTATTTATTTATTGGTGGGACTAGGGTTCAAACTCATGACCTTGCACTTGTCAGGCAGGCACTTGTGCCATGGAGCTATCTCTCTGGCCCTGGTACTAACATTATTTTATTTTTTTTTTTAAATTTTTTATTTTATTTTATTTATTTTTTTCGTGTTTCAGAACCTTTGTTTGTTTATTCACTCATTTTTATGATCGGCTCAGCTCGCCCAGAGGGCAGGGCTGGTGCAGCATGTGGTGCCGGGGATCGAACCGTGGTCCCTGAAGCCACCCAAGCTTTCCCAAGACCACTGAGCCATCCCGCTGGGCCCCCACTAACATTATTTTAATTCAGTTCCTTTCTGTGTAAATTTTTCAACTGGCTTCATTCATCTGACAGTTTTTAGTCCCTATCTAACTTTTCAGTGTATGTCCCCTTCCACTCATAGCCACCTCATGTATGTATGTATGTATGTATGTATGTATGTATGTGTCTTTGTCTTTTTTTTTTTTTGTACAAGGTCTTACTATTGACTCATAGTGATCCTCTTGCTTGTACTTCCCAAGTGCTGGGATTACAGGCACGTGCCACCATGCCCAGACTCTATCGCTGGCTCAGCGTGCTCAAAGGTGGGGCCAGGAACAGAACCCTGGCCCTTGTGCTTCCCTAAGCAAGCGCTTTATCTGCTGAGCTATACCGCTGGCCCTTATTTATTTATTTTTTGTGGGACTGAGTTCGAACTCAACTCATGACCTTGTATTTGCCAGGCAGGCACTTGTGTCATGGAGCTATCTTCCCAGCTCCTAACCACCTCTTATTTTTAGATCTAATTTTCCCAGGTCAAATTTTTTTTTTTTTTTTTTGGTCTTTTTTGAGACAAGGTCTCCCTGTGCAGTTCAAGCTGGCCTTGAGCTCACTTTTGTAGCCCAGGCTGGTCTCGAACTTACACAGATCTTCCTGCCTCAGCCACCCAAGTGCTGAGCAGACTTTCTCTGATCCTTCACCCCAAATCCTAAATCTGAGCTGATAATCAGAATTTAGTGCAAAGAATGCACGTGGTACAGACACAACTGTGAGCCCCATTGGCAGAGGAGGGCCTAATCTTTCTAGGCATGTGCTTTTAACACTGATCTATAACCTTAACCTTAGCTCACTGCTGTTTTATTTTCTTTTTTTTTTTTGATGGGACCAGGGTTCGAACTCACGACCTTGCACTTGCCCAGCAGGCACTTGTGCCTTGGAGCTATCTCCCCAGCCCTGCTGTTTTATTTTCTGTTGATACTGTTTCTTGGCTAATCATAGGAAATATGGGGCAATATCCATCAGCTATTATAAGTACAAAAAAAAAAAGTTTGGTGTCAAATGATAGCGTAAAATCCCTCTATGAGGTAGCTTGATGAAGATCTCTCTCGCTCTTTTTTGTTTTCTGAGACAGGGTCTTATTATGTAGGTCAGACTGACCTTGAATTAATTATGCAGCCCAGGCTGGCTTCAAACTTTGGGTGAACCTCTTGCCTCATCTTCCCCAGTGCTATGATTACAGGCATGCGTCACCACACTTGTTTTAAGATCTCTCATGCAGGGTTGTTGAGATAAAGGGAAATAATTTCTCAGCACATGGTTTAGTAGGGCTTCAGAATATGTTGAATTCTCTGTGTGGTGAGGCTGGGCTGTGAGGACCGAGGGTTTCCCATATGCTGGAGTGGGATTGGCTCATTTTGAGAACATCGATATCAATATGGGAAAGGAGTCAGTGCCTAGAAGTGACTGTGCCCCATCTTCACCCAGGGGCTTATGAATGTAGGGGTGTGCACTGAGGGTAGGGGGCTGTGCTGGCTGCGAGATTCCTTAGCCTCACAGTTTTGGTGGGGGGACAGTGCCAGTGTGGTTTGTAGATTAAGATCTTGTAGGTGAAGTGTTAGTATAGAAGGCAACACCAAATTCCATCCAGAGCCCACAGCTGCACTCCAGCCTTGCCACCCTGGGCATGGGAACCACCCATGCATGCTCTGGCTCTAGGCATACTGAGGCAGCAGCTTGGCTGATCCTTTCCATACTGCTGGGAAGAGATTCTGCAGCCTGTTTTATAGGTAGAAAAACTGATGTCCAAAGAACTTGAGTAACTGATACAGTTTACAAAGCTGCAGAGCCAGATCTTGTCCCCAGGCTGCCTCTCAAGCTACCATTCTACCAGGGTGCCTAGGGAATGAGGTCACACTCTCCTTGGCTTCTCATCCTTTGAAGCTGAGCTCATGTCCAATTTCTTCTGAGAACTTTTCCTGCACTACGGGTAGCTCTTAAGTCTTAGTAGTGGCTCTCAGCCTGAGGCTGTACCACTCACCACAGGATGGTAGAGGTAAATGTGGGACATCTTCACAGCTAGGAGTACATCTCCCACGTGGAGCAGGGACAATGATGCCAGCATTTGCATGATTATGGGACCGCCCTAGCAGAACAAGGCGCCAGTAGCATCCTGTCTCAATGAACACTGGTTTCAGTTATATATTCCCTCTGAACTGACATGAGTGTATGGTGATCTGAGCAAGGTAGCAGTAGGAAGATGGGCTCGGGGGCCACAAAGACCTGGATTTCAATCCTGACTCTGTTGCTTATCAGCAGTTATGTGATCCAAGCAGATTTCTTACCCTCTATGAGCTTGTTTTCCTGGACTGAAGGTAAAAGCTAATAGGCAGGTTAACACAGATACTACTACTACCACCACCAAGTAGCTATTAAACATATAAAGTATGAGACACTGGGCTAAAAATTTTCCAAAAAACCCACAAGGAAAGTACTATCATTTTCCTCTACATATGTGATGAAATTGAGGCCAAAGTTTAAGGAACTTGCCCAGGGTCATAGGGCCATCAAATATGGCAGTCTGGATTCCAAAGTCAGGTAGTCAGATTCCAGAATCCCCACTCCTAGCACCTCCCTCCAGTGCCTCTCATAATACAGTGCTCAGGAGATGAGCTGAGTGCTTGGCAGGCCACAGTACCTGGCAGCATTGGATTACTCATCCCAGCACTGTGACAATTAATGGATGTTACTTCACAAAAAATACTCCCAATAACAGCGACAGGGAATAACCACTGGATATTCTTACCAGTTCCAATAAAGAACCTGTGGCCCCAAGAGGTTACCTATGCTGTGATACAAGGGAAAGATTCCTTTGGGTTTTACAGCCAGAATTAAAACCTGGACCTTCTGCCACTCTGGCCCTGCCCCTGGGCCCCACTGATACTAGGGGTGGTGGCGTGCACCTGTAATCCCAGCTCTTGGGAGGCTGTAAACAGGGGAATCACTATGTGTCTGATCTAACAGTGAGATTCTGTGTAAAAATGTGTAACTGCTTTTATCACAATGTATAGGGATTTATTAGAATATCAATGATTGATGGAAAATACTGATTCCAAGTTAAGTGTAAGATGTTTGATATTCAGAAAGACAGTGATGTTAAGCTCAAGTACCTATGTTATAAAGTAATAGTATCATGAAGCTTCTCATCTGGAGGATTAAGAATGTAAGTTTACAGTCGGGCATGGTGGTACACGCCTGTAATTCTAGCACTTGGGAGGCTGAGGCAGGAGGATCGATGTGAGTTCGAGACCTGCCTGGGCTACAAAAGTGAGCTCAAGGCCAGCCTGAACTGCATAGCGAGACCCTGTCTCAAAAAAAAGAATGTAAGTTTACAGACCAAAAATTAGTGAAAAAGAAGGGCTACAAGGACTGCCAATATTTTGGTCCTAGCCCTTCAAGGTCAGTGAGGTCTCAGGACAGAACAGAACCTGTGCTGTAACATTGTATAACTCAGTGGTTTCCCAAATTTTCTGTTCAAGGATATTATGGGACCACAGAGAAAAGGGATAGATGATGTATAGTGTGCCTAAGGAGAATCACCTAGAGAGAAAACATTCTCTTGGGCTTTCACAGAGCGCAAACTGGTCAAGCAATGGACATGACTCATCCAGACAGCTGACAATGACAACAGTTCTACAAAGCACTGTACATGGTTTAAAAGTAAATCTGAGGGGATTTCACTGACCTTGGGAGATACAAAAGTTACATGTTTTGTCATGCAGGTCTTGCTTTAACTTGCCCTTAACCACCCAGCAGAAAAGTTTAACCATAAAACGTAAGGCATAAAACGTAAAGCTAGAGGGAGCTGGGGAGATGGCTCCGAGGCACAAGTGCCTGCTGGGCAAGTGCAAGGTCGTGAGTTTGAACCCCAGTCCCACAAAAAACAAAACAAAACAAAAAAAAAAACGTAAAGCTAGATTAGTATGCTGAGTAAAAGGCTTAAATCAACAGCTTGCAACATTGCCAGTTCTGCCAGTAATCCACTGTGATTATGGAAGACTGGACTAAGTACACAACTACTTTTTTAGTTTGATGAGAATAAATTTTTGTACCAACACTGATTAGAAAAATTATCATGTCTACTACATGCTATGCTGTGTATAACTACTACAAGGACAACAACATGCACTGTATCAATTATTGGGAATGTACTACTATTGTGTTTTTGAGGGAAAAATAATAGTAGTGAGATCCTGATCATCCTGTAGACCCTTCCCTAAAATATAAACTCCCCACAAACAAACAAACAAACAAGCAAATCCTGGTCTGACTGACATCAAAAAGAATGTTCATAGCCAGGATCCTTAGAAAGCTGCTTCAAATGCTGGAGAGAGACGCCTCTGACCTGATGGTGTGGGACAGGGCCAGGATTCCCAGCACGAAGAAATACATGGACAGCAAGAGGTTGATGTACTCCTGGGAGAATATCTGAGGTAGAAATACAAGAAGAAAGAGGAAGTCAGGATTGCCAATGGCCACAACAGAACAAGTCCTTGTGGCTCTTTTGGAGGCTGGTCTCACCCCTTAAGCTAGGGGACAGTGGGGAAGAAATTTCAGGCAATCCTAGGAGGCTTCTGTTTATTCCCTCCCAAAGGAGTCTGGAGGGCACACATGGAGCTCTGTTATCTAGAGACAGGCAATTATGTTTGTGCCCAGAGTCATATATGGTCCACAGGGAATGAGGGAGCCTAAAGTTTGGTTCCAAGAGACTTGGTAGAACTTCAGACCTTTCCCTTCTGCATTTCCTTCTCCAAAGATCTACAGAGACTTACAGAGCAGCCAGCAAGAGCCAAGTAGGCTAGTTACAAGGTATCTGGGTGTCCCCTCCATTCTCCACACCAGCTCTTCTAACGATTTCTCCCTCTTCTGATGACAGTGCAAAGTCAGGACAGGAGGCCCTGACAGCCACTTGGTTCCTGGTCTTATTATTGTCAGATGAAACTAAGAAATATTCTCCATCACAATGCTCCAAAGCCAGCCAGGCGTGGTGGCTCACGCCTGTAATCCCAGCACTCGGGAGGCTGAGGCAGGAGGATCGGTGCAAGTTCAAGACCAGCCTGGGCTACAAAAGTGAGCTCAAGGCCAGCCTGAACTGCATAGTGAGACCCTGTCTCAAAAAGACAAAAAACAAAACAAACAACAACAAAAAAAACCAGTGCTCCAAAAACCACTGTCATTACTGGCTATGTAGTCCAGGCTGGCCTTGAACTACATAGCCTAGGCTAGTCTTGATCCTCTGGCTCAGCTATTGGAGTGCCAGGCTTAAGAGGCATGGGCCACCTCATCTGGCTCACATGTTACTTCTAGACCCTGGGAAAGCCATGCTGCATCCTCTCAATTTGCTATACTTTGCTGAATTTGATCCTGTGATGGTGCCTAACTGGGAGGGAAGTGTGTGCTTCTGTGTGTGGTGCAGGGATACTTGTTGCTGCAAATTTCTGTCCCAATGTGAGTCTGATCAGGTTAAGTGTTCTGTCTACAGTCTTGCGGTGGTTCCTCTCTGCTCCTGTGAGCTGAGGGCTCATGCTCTTATGCTGGGGCGGCTGCCGCAGAATACCGTCTCAGTTCACACTGCTTGCCTTCTTCAGGCCTCTTGAGTCAAGACTCTCCCGCCTCATCTAGGCCTCCATCCTTCCTGAGCGCTTTTTTTTTTTTTTTTTTTGGCAGGACTGGAGTTCGAACTCAGGACCTTGCACTTGCTAGGCAGGCACTTGTGCCACAGAGCTATGTCCCCAATCTCCTGAGTTCTCTTAAAGCCCCTTCCTATGGCATTCACTGGACAACTCCCAATTGCTCACTATATGCAGGGCATTGTGCTAATCAGCAGGGCTATAGTGGGCAGTAAGGCAAAGTCCCTGCCCTCAGGATTCATGTGCTAGGGAGAGAGAAAGAATGACATATAATGTACTGCCAGACAAGCAAATTGGGGCAACGAGATGGGGGGCGGGTACCTACCATTTCAAACAGGCACAGATCAAAGCCTTTGGAAGAGAGCCCTAAGTGAGCCAGGTAGCAGGCTGTGGTGACTCAAAGGAATGCCTGAGGGAGGAGGGAGGAGGGCACATGCAAAGGTCCTGAGAAGGGTGCTTGCTTGTATTTAGTATGGGGTGGTGAGCCTGGAGCAGAGGTAGCAAAAGAAGAACATCACGAGATTAGGCTGGTGAAGAAAGAGGGAGCTGGGTCCTGCAGTGCCATGAAGAACTTGGACATACCAGGCAGGCAGGCCAGCACTGGAGAGTGGAGGGCAGGGCTTGACACAATCTGACTACCTGGTGAGAATATAGTCTTTAAATCATTGGTATGGGTGAAATCTGCTCCTCCCCCACCCAAGCCTTGCTTTATTCAATGCCTTTTCTTTCCTACACTCAAAAGGATGCTCCTGCCTCAGCATCTTAAGTGTGTGCCATTATGTCTGGCTTATTTTACCCTACTTAAATTTTCTTCTTCACTTTAACTTCTTTTTTTTCCTATGATATTGGTTTAATTTTATAAGCTATTCCAAAATGATCAGTTTTCAACAAAGTGAGACAAAGGAAAGACCACGATGTAGAGAAATGCTTTGTACATTTTTGGGGGAGGAGAGTACCAGGGATTGAGTTTCAAACTTTGCATTTGCCAGGCAGGTGCTTATGCTGCTGAGTTATCTCCACAGCCACTTTGTACATTTTTAGAACTTTGTATCTTTCTGATGCCCAGATGAGGAGGTATGTTCAGGCAGGCCCCTGCTGTAAGTCCCCTTTCCACTCTTTCTCCCCATTACCCAGTGACATCAAACAAATCAAGGAAATCTGCTCCTGCCTTTCTGCCTGGTGCTTTGTGCTCTCTGCACTCAACTAAGCGCAGTGCTCCTCAGGAGCTGTCTTATAATGATGTTAAAAGGCCAGTGAGACAGCTCAGCAGACTAAGTGTCTGCTTAGGCAAGCACAAGGACCGGGATTTGATCCCCAGCCCCATACGCCACACTGGCCCTGCTCCTGGGTGCACTGAGCTAGCCACTGACACCAGATGTGGTGGTGAATGCCTGTAATCCTGGAAAGGCTGAAAACAGGAGGATCACTGTGAATCCATGCTGTGTAAAAACCCTGTACCAAATACATTAAAAATGAAGATGTTGGGGCTGGGGAGATAGCTCCAAGGCACAAGTGCCTGCTGGGCAAGTGCAAGGTCGTGAGTTCGAACCCTGGTCCCACAAAAAAAAAAAAAAAAAGATGTTTAAACTGTTCACATCTACAACTGGTGATGATAGGATCATTCTAAAAAGCAGAAAACCCCTTTGAAAGTTATATATATATATATATATATATTTTTTTTTTTTTGTCTTTTTGAGACAGGGTCTTGCCAAGCAGTTGAGGCTGGCCTTGACCTCACTTCTGTAGCCCAGGCTGGTCTCGAACTCGCACTGATCCTTCTGCCTCGGCCTCCCAAGTGCTGGGATTACAGGCATGCGCCACCACGCCCGGCCCCTGAAAGTTATATTAAAGAGAGAAACAAACAAACAAAGGGCTGAGGAAATAGCTGAGTGGCATAAGTGCCTGCCTGGCAAGCACAATGTTCTGAGTTCGATTCTTGGTACTGCAACAAACAAACAAGAGGATTATACTCACAGGTCTGGCAGGGAACCTGGGGCCACTGCTTTTACTGGGGCCATGAAGAGTATACAAACACAAGACTTGAATTTTGTTGCAATGTCATTAAGTCCAAGAGGAGGTATGTGGGTGGGGAGGAGGAGAGACGGACTTGTAGTGGAGACCATCTTTACCACACTGGTGCACCTAGGTGCTCAGGCAGGACTAGCCATCTATAGCATGCTAATGCATCAAAAATATGACATTTGGGGGTTGAGGATGCAGCTCAGTGGCACAGAGCCTGCCTGGCCAGCACAAGGTTGTGAGTTTGATTCCTGGCATCCCAAAAAAAAAAAAAAAAAAAAAAAAAAAAAAAGAAGGAAGTTTTATTTTTATTTTATTCTTCTGACTTTTTGGAGATAGGGTCTTGCTATGAAGTTCAGGCTGTCCTTGAGCTCACTTTTGTAGGCCAGTCTGGTCTCAAAACTCGCACCAATCCTCCTGCCTCAGCTTCCCAAGCGTTGGGATTATAGGTGTGCACCATGCCCGGCAAAAAAGTTTTAAAAGTGTACCATTCAGTGATAGGACCCCAGTATCCAGTCAGCAGGAGGAGGGCAGGGGCTGAGTAAGAGCCTTATCTCAGCCTTCCTGTCAGACTGAGAATCTGGAGGAGCTTGGTGGCTGTGCTGTCGACAGCTGCCTTTTGGAAATTTCATGGCAAACACTGAGGCACAGAGAAAAGGTGTGCATACTTCCAGCACTCAGCAGACTGAGGCACCTGGCTAGAAAGGACAGGCTGGCAACAGGAAGACAGTGTTTTCAAAAAAGCTTCACACCTGCTGCTGCCAGAAATTCCTTTTCTGAGTTACCTGGTCTGGGGGCAGAATCCTAAGTAATGAAAATATCAGAATGTGTTGAGTCAAGGGACTGTACATACAATTCTTAGCACAACAGAGACCTGAGAATATTTGCCAACCACAAAATCAGAAGGAACAGGCTAGCTATGCAGAGCCTTGGAGAGATCTCAACAGTACAGAGGAGAGGAAAAGGAAGCAAAGGATGTCGCACTGCTGCCACCAGACTCACACACATACACAGACATTGACACACCAAGTACAAGAGAGCAGGCACCCTGGGTGGAGGGAAATGGAAGTAGGCAATGGACGGGGCATTACAGGTCTGATGGGTCGGAGGATGGTATGCTGTGAACCAAGGTACTGAGCAGGTTTGGCTGTTTGCTGGAGACCAGGGGTTGAAAAATCAGTAAATATCCAATGCCATTTCATATATTATTATTATTATTATTATTATTATTATTATTATTAATTAATTTATTTATTTGAGACAGGCTCTTGCTACGTAGCTCAGGCTGGTGTTAAACTCACTACATAGCCCACGCTGCTCTCAAACTTCTGGCGATCTTCCTGCCTTGGCCTCCCAAGTGCTGGGAATACAGGCTACCACGTCCAGCAAGTACATTCTTATTTTAGTTTGTCCAATTACAAACTGAGACTCTGTTTGACAGGGTAGGCTGTTACACATATACTTGAAGAAAGTATGTATGTGTGTGCTAAGATATGTGCACAAAGATAGTTCACTGCAGCGCTGCTATGACACCCAGCACTGGACATACCTAATGCCCTCAGCATAAGCAGCTATTAAAAAGCCATGATGTACCTAGTGAGGTGAATCTGACTGTGCCAATACAAAAATACCTTTATGGTTAAGAGGTGTAGGTTTGATACAAATATTTGAGACAGGCTCTTACACTACAGTCCAAATTGGCCCTGAAATCATGATTTTCCTGCCTCAGTCTTTCAAGTGCTAGGTTTACAGATGTGTCACCACACTCAGATTAATTTTTTTTAGACATAAATCTAGGTTATGTGTTACATATTCGTAAGAAAATGTAATAGAGGGGCCTGGCGGGATGGCTCAGTGGTCTAAAGCGCCTGCTTGGGAAAGCTTGGGTGGCTTCAGGGACTGCGGTTCGATCCCCGGCACCACATGCTGCACCAGCCCTGCCCTCAGGGTGGGCTGAGCCGGCCATAAAAATGAGTGAATAAACAAATAAAGATTCTGAAACAAGAAAAAAAAAAAAAGAAAATGTAATAGGGAGAGGTTAAAGGCTCATTGGCACCTTTCCTGAAATTGAAAAAAAAAAGTTTTTTTATGGAGTTTGGCAATTAAACCCAGGATCTTGTGTATACTGGCAAGTGCTCTGTTACTGAGTGATAGCCTAAGACCTGAAAAAATTTTTAAACCATATGCATGTGTAATGGGGTTGGGGAAATAGCTCAGTAGAATAAACGCTTGCCTGGTAAGCACAATGATCTGAGTTCAATCCCCAGTTCCACAAAAAAAAAAAAAAAGAAAATTGTCTTATTCTTCTCTTGTTGCTGGGACAAATACCCAATACTCAAAATGAGGGAAGGAAAGGTTTATTTATTTAGCTCACGGTTACTGGAGGTATCAGTCTATATTCAGCTGGCTCCAAGGCAGAGTGGCACATGGCAGAGGGCAACCTTTCATGGTGGCAGCTAAGAGCAAGAGCAGGGAGAGCTTAACTAGCAGCTGCTCAAGCAGCTAATTTGTCTTCCTCCTTACATTGAAATGCAAATTACCTGCCCCAGGGAAGGTACACCCACACCCACAATAATAAATTAATAATTTCAGAAGCCGCCCATATGTGAATGAGGCTTTGAGGGGACATTTATACGCAAACCATAATATACATCCACACACACACATAAATGTACTACTAAAAAAGAAAAATAGGGGCCAGTGAGATGGCTCAGCAGTCTAAAATGCCTGCTTAGGCAAGCTCAGGCAACTGCAGGGACCGGGGTTTGATCCCTGGTACCACATGCTACGCCAGCCCCATCCCCAGGATAGGTTGGGTTGGCCATAATAAAAAAGAAAGAAAGAAAGAAAGAAAAATAGCTCAGTAGTATAGCACTTGCTTAATATGCCTGAGGCCCTTGATTGTTTCCTAGTATCCACAAAAGTTAAAATTACAACACATTTATGATATAATACTAACTATGTTAAAATACGCTTATTAGCTGGGCATGGTGGCATACTCCTATAATCCTAGCACTCAGGAGGACTGTTGAATTTGAAACCAGCCTGGGTAAAAAGTGAGCTCATGGCCAGCCTCAGCTGCATAGTGAGATCCTGTCTCAAAAAAAAAAAAAAAAAAAGATAAAAAAGAAAGCAAGAAATGCTTACTGCCAGGTGTGGTGATGGGTACCTGTAATCTTACCCATCTGGATGGCTGAAGCAAGAAGACCCCAAGTTTGAGTCTAGTCCAGGCAACTTAATGGCTTAGCAAGACCATGTCTTAAAACACAAAATAAAAAAAAGGCTTGGGACGTAGCTCAGTGTGAAGACCCTGGGCTTGATCCCCAGCATAGCAAGAAAGAAACAAATCTTATTAAGAGTGCCAGGGATTGGAGCCCGGCAGGATGGCTCAGTGGTCTAAAGCGCTTGTTTAGGAAAGCTTGGGCGGCTGCAGGGACCGTGGTTTGATCCCCGGCACCACATGCTGCACCAGCCCTGTCCTCAGGGCAGGCTGAGCCGGCCATAAAAAATGAATAAACAACCAAACAAAAGTTCTGAAACAAGAAAAAAAAAAAAATTCTTAAAAAAAAAAAAAAAAAAAAAAAGAGTGCCAGGGATATAGCTCAATGGTAGAATGCTTGCCTAGCTTCTGTGACACTTTGGGTTTCATCCCCAGGTCTGCAAAAAACAAAACAAAACAAAACTAAACAAAACAAAACTAAACAAAACAAAACAAGCTTATTCCAAGCATGAAAGGAGACATGTCAAATGGTTAGTAGTGATGATTTATTTTATAGTTTTTGTCTTTTTAAGACAGGGTCTCACTATGCAGTTCAGGCTGGCCTTAAGCTCACTTTTTTTTAAAAATTTTATTTTATGGTGGCTCAGTCTGCCCTGAGGGCAAGGCTGGCACAGCATGTGGTGCTGGGGATTGAACTGCAGTCCCTGTGGCTGCCTAAGTTTTCCTAAGCAGGCACTTCAGACCACTGAGCCATTCTGCTGGCCCTGAGCTCATTTTCGTAGCCCAGGCTGGTCTTGAACTCCCACCAATTCTTCTTCTTTTTTTTTTTTTTTTTTAATTTTTTTTTTTCTTGTTTCAGAACCTTTATTTGTTTATTCACTCATTTTTATGGCCGAGGGCAGGGCTGGCGCAGCATGTGGTGCTGGGGATTGAACCGCGGTCCCTGAAGCTGCCCAAGCTTTCCCAAGCAGGCGCTTTAGACCACTGAGCCATCCCACCAGGCTCCTCCCACCAATTCTTCTGCCTCAGCCTCCTAAGTGCTGGGATTATAGGCGTGTGCCACCATGCCCAGCAGTAGTGATGATCTGTGTTGTGGGTTTTTTATTTTTTAAAATTATTTATTTATTTATTTATTTATTTATTTTTTCTTGTTTCAGAACCTTTATTTGTTTATTCACTCATTTTTATGGCCGGCTCAGCCCGTCCCGAGGGCAGGGCTGGCGCAGCATGTGGTGCCGGGGGATCGAACCGCGGTCCCTGAAGCCGCCGAAGCTTTCCCAAACAGGCGATTTAGACCACTGAACCATCCCGCCGGGCCCCGTTGTGGGTTTTTTAAAAAACATACTTTTTGCCGGGTGTGGTGGTGCACCCCTGTAATCCCAGCACTCATGAGGCTGAGGCAGGAGGATTGGTGCGAGTTCGAGACCAGCCTGGGCTACCAAAGTGAGCTCAAGGCCAGCCTGAACTGCATAGCGAGACCCTGTCTCAAAAAAGACAACAACAACATTTTTTTCTGGGTGTGGTGGCGCACACCTGTCATCCTAGCACTTAGGAGGCTGAGGCAGGAGGATCGGCGTGAGTTCGAGACCAGCCTGGGCTACCAAAGTGAGCTCAAGGTCAGCCTGAACTGCATAGCGAGACCCTGTCTCAAAAAGACAAAAAAAAAACACAGAAAACAAAAAACTTTTTGATATAACATACAGGTTTTTTTTTTGTATATATTATCTGTATAACCAGAAAATAGTGGAGTAATACTTAAAAAACCAGAATAGTTACAGGTTGTTGTAACCTGAAAAAAATGCTCATGATGTCATCAGTTGAGTGACAAAGTAGCCACAGACTGAGGATGTAAGGCCACAGCCAGGAAGAAACCATGTACCAGATACAGAGAAGGACACACCCCTGAGGGGAATCTGTGACTGTCTCTGGAAGTGGGATTTTGGATGCTTGCTGTGTTTTTACTTTTCTGTGTTTTCCAGGATTTCAACACTGAGCCTGTATAACTTTTATTGGGAAAATAAACCTCGATAAAATTAAAAAACAAGTGATTACTTTGGTACAGGCATGTCTGAGAAACAAGCTGGATCCTAGTCCACCATAAACAGTACAACCAACAGGACTGGTTGCATGAAACAATAAAAACTACATGGAGAAAAGAAAGATTGGTGGGCAAAGGTCCCTAATACCAATAGTGGTTGTCTTTGGGAGGTGGGTCACAGGTGAGTTATTCACTTTTCCTGATTTGTTTTCTATAAATGACCATATGTACAGCTCCTACGATGGGGAAAATAAAACAAAACAGTTATTTAAACCAAATGACACCACAGAGGGCAGAAGACTTACTTTGAAAAAGAGGTAGAGTCCCAGAAGTGTGCAACTGGCAATGATGGGGAAGCGGGCAGCATCCCGGCTTGTGATGGTTTCAGGCATGTCCGAGGCATTCTAGAAGAGAGAGGAGAGGCGATGGCCTAGGGCTTTGGGTCTGTGCCCCAGTTGTACAGTGGTGGGAATATGCATGGCTTCCACAGTTTCTTCTTTTGCTCAGTTCTAGTCCAGTTGGGTGTGCTTCAGGGCTTCTGGCCTGTTTCCTGTCTCTTAGCATACACTAAGGCTGGTCTAGCCCCTCCCCAGAGGCTGCCTACCTCTGAGGTACATGCTGTGATCTTAGCATCTTGACACTAAGGAGTACTGGGATGGGGCACAGACCGCCCAGGGAGAACCGGGGCACATGTGCCCAAGGAGAAGAGCTGCAGCTGATAAGTTGCAGCATGTGACAACCAAGAGAAAACACCTGGAGACAAGACACCAGAACAGTTCAGACCTCACAAGGCAGGCCACTGTCTCCAGTATTTTTTGTGCCAGTCAAAAAGGCAATGACTAGCCGGGCATGGTGGCGCATGCCTGTAATCCCAGCACTTGGGAGGCTGAGGCAGGAGGATTCAGTGCAAGTTCGAGACCAGCCTGGGCTACAAAAGTGAGCTCAAGGCCAGCCTGAAGTGCATAGAGAGACCCTGTCTCAAAAAAAGACAAAAAAAAAAAAAAAAAAGGCAATGACTGACTGGCATTTTATGCAGCAAGTACTGAGTATGATGAACTAAAATATAATAAACAAAGCTGATAGTGGCTAAAACTGTACAGGGGAAGACATGAACTACAAGAAGTATTTTTGGTCTTTTTGAGACAGGGTTTCACTATCCAGCTCAGGATGGCTTTGAGCTCACTCTGTAGCCCAGACTACTTGTCTCAAACTTGCACCAACCCTCTTGATTCAGTCTCCAGAGTACTGAAATTACAGGGGCATGCTACCATGATCAGCTCAAGAAACAGATTTTAAGATCAGTGACTGGGAGACATGGCTATGGCAGAAAAAAAAGCCACAATTCCATTTATAATGGCAGATGCTGTGGTTGGCAAGATTATGATGTGGGTAAAGAGCTGATGAAGAATAAATATTTATAAGAAAAAGCTCAAAGTGATGGAACTGAAAATAAAGCAACAGTATGACACATTATGCTTTTGATGAAAACTCACTGATGCAGTACAGTCCTGCTTTGTGTACAAGCTTCCAGGTCACTGCACTTGCCCCTCTGCCAGGCAGAATCTTCGGTCTTGGCTCTCATGGGGCCAGCGAATCTCACTGCCATCAAAACTTTCTATGACCCCAAATGTTTTAGGTCACAGCTACTGAAAACTCTAGCAATGTCAGGAAAGACTTTTGCTCATGGCACAGCAGCTACAGATTGGATACAGTGTCTGGGTTCTACCATCATCTGTCTACCATGGGAAAAAGGTGTCCATGTCCCTGGGAGAAGGGATCATATGAGGCTACAGATTCTCACCAAGATTTTGGTTCATACTTGGCTCTTTTTTTTTTTTTTTTTTTAATTTTATTTATTTTTTTTTTTTCTTGTTTCAGAGCCTTTGTTTGTTTATTCACTCATTTCTATGGCCGGCTCAGCCCGCCCTGAGAGCAGGGCTGGCGCAGCATGTGGTGCCGGGGATTGAACCGCAGTCCCTGAAGCTGCCCAAGCTTTCCCAAGCAGGCGCTTTAGACCACTGAGCCATCCCGCCGGGCCCCTCATACTTGGCTCTTAAACAACAACAGGAAAAATATAAGAAAGGACTGTATGGAGGCCCTCATGGCCCAGGTGCAGCCTGCAGTGGGGGAGACAGGGGTACAGGACAGCAAGCCCATGCACAGTCACTAGGAGATGGAGGTGTGGGGAACTGGGATTTTTTTCTTCTGGGTCCCAGAATTGAACTGAGGACCTCATGCTTGCCAGGAATGTGTATATCCGACTGGCTTGACACAAACCTGCCCAAACTTTTGAGAACATCAAATGTGTCAGACGCATTTAGTCATAATTTGCACATATCCAAGGACACAAAGAAGATTCACAGGACGGGAATTACAATGTTCTTAAACATAGAAAAAAAAATGTTCATTGCCATTTTTCCCTCCAATGCGAGAGATCAGATTTAGGGGCTCATGTATGCAGAACAAGTGCTCTACCTCTAGAGTTATATTCCTAGCCCCTTACCTCTCTTACAGGGTCTCAAAATATAGTTCAGGCTGACCTTGAACTTGTGAATCCTCTGTTTTAGTTTCCTCAGTGTAAAATTATAGGTGTTGCCACTAGCCTGGCTTGCTTAGTGCTTTGTTTTCCCACCTCCTTCACTATTAATAAAAGTTCAAGTTAATGCACACAGAAATTCCTTTTCACCTACTATAAAGGCAAGATTATAAAGTTTTGGCAACATACTGGGTTTGAGAGTTGTGGGACTGTGGGACAACAGAGAGCAAATTAGTCCTCCTGTATGGCAATACAGGTTAAAAACACAGTGTATATACCCTCTGACAAAGCAAATTTTGGGGAATTTTTCCTACAGGCATAACTTTTTTTTGTCTTTTCAAGACAGGGTCTTGATGTGCAGTTCAGGCCAATCTTAAGTTCACTTTGTAGCCTGGGCTGGTTTCATACTTGTAATAAACTTCCTGTCCCTGCCTGAATTATTGGAGTGCACCACCTAGACATAAATGATACATAAGCAAAATGATGCCTATAGAGTAATGATGATGGCAAAACTTTTAGAACTTTCAATGATCATAAATGGCCTGCTGGGGCCCGGCAGGATGGCTCAGTGGTCTAAAGAGCCTGCAGGCAGCTGCAGGGACCTTGGTTCGATCCCTGGTACCACATGCTGTGCCAGCCCTGCCCTCAGGGCAGGCTGAGCCGGCCATAAAAATAAATAAAAACAAACAAACAAAAGTTCTGAAACAAGAAAAAAAATATTGAAAGCATTCAGCATTGTCTCTGAGTAATCACTCAAGCTGTACTCACTAAAGGTGTCACTGTGCAGGGATACACACACACACACACACACACACACACACACACACACTATAGCCAGCTCAGCTGCCCTAGGGGTTGGGCTGGTACAGTATGTGGTGCACAGGGATCAAACTGTGGCCCCTGAGGCTGCCTAAGCTTAACTAAGCAGGTGCTTTAGACTGCTGAACCATCTTGCTGGCCCAGAAGGGAACTATGAGTAAGGGGGCAAAGACTGTTTCAGCAGAAAATAAAATGTTCCAGGTGGCTAGAGCAGATGCTACTTAAACAAGGTCATGGAAGACAGGCACAGGGTCTGATGTGTAGTAGGAGCCACATAAATGCTGAGTTGAAGAGCTTGCTTTGTGTATGGGAAAGTGAAGGCAGAGGCTGGCACATACACAAGGGCTATGAAAGCACACTTAGGATCCTGTGGCTTTCCTGATAAACCAGTGTGATAGTTCATTTCCACATATTTCTTTTAGTTCTGCCCGGTAATGAATGAGAAGCTTAGTATTACTTGAAGACGAATCAAGGCTGGGCAGATTCTCCACCAAACAGAGGAATCTGTCTTCTCTGCAGGTGACTTATAAATGGCTCATGCTGCAATGTAAGCCAGAAGGAGAGACTTATAATCTGACTGGCAACAGCAATAGTAAGAGTAACAGTTATAAAAAACTTTTTATGCATCTGTACAACAGCCTTCCAGTTGCTTTACAGACCTCTACAAGGCAGATATGTTTCACAGACAAGAAAATGAGGCTTAGAGAGCAAAGTGACTTGCTTAGTAGAACACAGATGGTGAGTGGCAAAGCCAGTTTTCACACTGAGGCGGCCCAGTTGCAGAAGTGAAGCTCTTGGCTACTATTTAGTGGATGACTTCTACCTTTCCTATTTGGAAATGCCTGTTGGAAAGCTGTGATTAGAAGATGCTCAAAGGGCGGGCCAAATAGCTCAGTGGATTAAACGGCCTGATAGCAGGCACAGGGACTGGGGATTTAATTCCTAGGCCTGCCGTGCTGTCCCTGCCCCAGGGGTGGGCTGAGATGGCAATTGAGAATAGGCATGTAATCCCAGCTCTTGGGAGGCTGTAAACAGGTGCATCCCTACTACTCTGATCCAGTAGCGAGACCCTGAACACCCTGTAGACTCTTCTGTTTAAAAAAAAAAAAAAAAAAAAAAAAAAGCTCAAGCTCAAGAAGCCTGTGACCTTCCTGAAGAATAGAAACCCGAAGGTGGATGGCGATCTTTGCAGTTATCATTTTTTTTTTTTTTTTTTTTTTTGCAGGACAGGGGTTTGAACTCATGACCTTCCACTTGCCAGGCAGGCACTTGTGCCACAGAACTATCTCCTGGCCCCTGCAGTTATCTTTGTAGTTAACAAAAATATTAAAATTGTAGAATTTTCTACCAATTCAATTTGGATTTTTTAAAAAAACAAATATATTTATGCAAACAACAGCTCCTGGAACACAAAATGCAATTAAAGAATAGAAAAAAGACTAACATAAACAGAAATAAATTTAGCTGCCAGTGACATTCTGGATGTTGTTAGTTATTAGAGTAAAAGGAGTAAGGCACAACAGATGGTTGGGTTCAAGCCTTTGGTACAGTGATTGCTTCCAGGCCATGCCCCAGATATGCCCTGGAAGATCCAGATCATTCTGCTACTGTCACCCCAGCCAGAGACCTCAGGGTCTTTTCTGCTCACACCTAAAGCTACTTCTCCTCTCCTCCATCATCCCTAACTCACAGCAGTTGTCAAGATGACTGCGCCTGCTTCTCATCCTACTGTCTTCCCTTACCACCTGGTAGACTGTGTATGCTCTCTAAAGCACACACCTGACTGTAGCATATAAAATTTGCCTACAAACTTCTGGGGAGTAGACTATTATTCATCTATTAAACAAGAAGTGAGAACAGAATGGAAAATGAAAATGTGGTATTTATACACAATGGAGAACTACTGTGCTATAGAGGAGGGTTTGAGTCATCTGTAGGAAGATGCACATGCCTTGAAGCCATGATGTTGAGTGATATAAATCAGACACATTGGCTTATGTATCACTTAACTTCTATGCGAGAAATAATTTAAAGAGCAAAAGAAAGACAACAGAAAGTAGAGATAGATCTTGGGTAAATGAGGTGATCTGGAGATGGAGGGAAGGAAGGACAAGGAGAATAAAAAGAATTCAGATATGCTATGTACTACTCCCCAAAATGAATGTAATCACTGTGCATTACATTTACCAACAGAATGGAAACAGACATGACCTTTGACCTAGTAAGCTCGTTTCTAGTAATTTACAAATACACAAATGTGAAATATAAATTTCAACATAGGATGCAACAGCTGAGAATTGAACTGCCTAAAGGACTGCCTGTAAGTCAGCAATTCATCTACTTATTTGACACAGGGTTTCACTTTGGGCAAGCATGGCATGTGGTACTGGGGATCGAATTTGGGTCCTTGTGCTTGCCAGGCAGGTGCATGCACCACTGAGCTATCTTCCTAACCTATGTTAGTGTTTCTTAATGTGTATCAGAACCACTGGAGGCTTGTGAAACACAATGCTGGGCCCCTCGAAGTTCTTATTTTGCATCTGTGCTTCTTCAAAAAAGATGAGGCTGTGCCACAAGCCCAGGGCCTTTGAGAACCAGTTCTAAACAAGCTGGGGATGTGTGTGGGAGGCTACACAGCTGTTAAAGAAAACATGATACACTGTGTGTACTGACACAGCTGGACCTCCATATGGCAAAAGAAAGCAAAGTGCAAAATGAACTAGTTATATAACGAAAATTGGAGAAATCATATGCTTATTTATTTATAAAAGCACAAAATCTCTCTGGATGGATATTTAAAAAGTAGGTTACCAGGGTTCTGCCAGGGGAGAAAACTGGTAACTTGGATGGGAGGAAATTTTTACAGTATACCCCAGTATACATTTAGCGTGCTTTACTAGGGACACATATTACCTGCGGTCTCTGCCATAAAACGGTGAAGTAGATCTGTCATAGAAAAATGAAGCCGGGCGTGGTGGCACATGCCTGTAATCCCAGCACTCGGGAGGCTGAGGCAGGAGGATCGGTGCGAGTTTGAGACCAGCCTGGGATTCAAAAGTGAGCTCAAGGCCAGCCTGAACTGCACAGTGAGACCCTGTCTCAAAAAGACAAAAAGACAAAACAAAACAAAATAAAACAAAAACTCAACTTTCTGGGGCCCGGCAGGATGGCTCTGTGGTCTAAAGCGCCTGCTTGGGAAAACTTGGACAGCTTCAGGGACCGCAGTTCAATCCCCAGCACCGCATGCTGCGCCAGCCCTGCCCTTGGGGTGGGCTGAGCCAGCCATGAAAATGAGTGAATAAACAAACAAAGGTTCTGAAACAAGAAAAAAAAAAAAAAAAAAGATAAAATTAAAAAATCTTAAAAAGAAAAAAAAAAGAAAAATGACCATACATATATACATATTATTTGTTTATTCACTCATTTTTATGGCCGGCTCAGCCCGCCCCGAGGGCAGGGCTGGCGCAGCATGTGGTGCCGGGGATCGAACCGCAGTCCCTGAGGCCGCCCAAGCTTCCCCAAGCAGGCGCTTTAGACCACTGAGCCATCCCGCCGGGCCCCTGACCATACATATTATTTAAAAAAAAAATTAAGTTGCAGAACAACATGTACTGTGTAAATTTTTTTTTTTTTTTGCGGGACTGGGGTTCAAACTTACGACCTTGCACTTGCCAGGCAGGCACTTGTGCCATGGAGCTATCTCCCTGGCCCCTATAATTTTGTTTTCATAAAATGCTAACTTGTATATAACTGTATGCACATAGATATCTGTATACAAACAAAGGTCATTCTGGAAGGTGGGCTGGGGCTGTAGCTCAGTAGTAGTGTGCTAGCATATGCAAAGCCCTGGATTTGATTCCTAGCACACACAAACACACAAATAGCAAAAGTGGGTTACTTCCAAGGAGGAGTACTGAAGATGTTTTCCTTCTTATCTCTGCACTGCTTGAATTTTGTACAGGTATCTTGTGTTTTGGTTACCATCAACAAATGTGTATTGCCTGTATGAGCCTGTGTCTCAGAGAGCTGCAGACTCCCAGAGCATCTTTTCATGACATCCAAACCCCTGTGCTGGGCTCACTTCTCATTATCTCTCATCTGCCCCTCTCCTATTCTGACGCTGAGCTCTCATCCACTGTGTGGACAGTTGCTAACTCCACTGGGAGGCACAGCAGAATTTAATCTTGTTGGCTAGCCAGGCTTCTGCATCTTGCTGGTGACTGAGCTCTGGAAGGAGGGTTTGGCCTTCCTTGCCTAGGCACACATGAATGCCCAGTCCTGTTGGCTGAGGGTCTCCTCTGTAGTACAGGGCAAAGGCTGCTGAGGCATACTGATGCCCAGCTACTGCCTTGGCCAGACTTGCTTCCTTCTGGGAATACAGGTTTCAGACAGGTTGGGTGCTGCACTGAGAGTACTCCTCCTGGCAGACCACATCCCAACACTCCTGCCTGTTCCACCTTCATCTCCCCAGGATTTCAGTGTGCCCTGCCTCTTGTGGACACTGTGACCCCATTGGAATTGTCCTTTCTTGCCCTTGCTCAGTTGGCTTTGGAGCCTATCTCCAGTGGCAATCTAGGCTGAGCATGGCGGCACATGCCTATAATCCAAGTACTCAGGAGACTGAGGCAGGAGGATTACTTCATTTGAAGGCAATCTGGACTACACAGTAATTAATGTTAAAGGCTAGTGTGAAATGCCCAGTGAGATCCTGTCACAAACAAACCCCACACACAAAGCAAACCCAATCACAAAACTAGTGGGATTCAAAACTTTAAGGTCTTCACAGTAATTTATTTTCTTGCCAAATGACAAGGGAAATAACTCAGGGTAGAAAAGGGACTTGTTTGACCTATCTGTTCTGTGGTCTTGAGGGTCATCTGTATGAAGGACAGAGCCCCCTGTTCTAGGACTAAGCACCTGATTTAGCCCTAAAATGGTAGCGTCACCTTCGAAGATCATTGTCTGATGGGAACGGGCCAGATAATTCAGTGGACTAGAGTGCCTGCTTAGGGACTGGATCCTTGGTATGTTGCGCTGGCCCCATCCCTGGGGCATGCCGAGAACAGTGATTGACATTGGGTGTGGTGGTGCGTGCCTATAATGCTAGTGCTTGGGAGGCTAAAAACAGGAGAATGAGTCCCATCTACAGGGTGAGACCCTGTACTAAAATACATTAAAAAAAAAAGAAAGAAAGAAAGAAAAAAGAAAAAAGAAAACCATTGTTTGGCCTGTTTCTTTTTCAATACAACAGAGATAACAAAATGGGCAGTGCCTTATTACACTCATGTGATGTGCGCATCAGGTGGGGGGGTGCAGGTAAAGGTTTTGTAGGCTTTAAACATCTGGCTTATTGGTGGTGGGAAGGCATCAAATAATGGGCAGCTGGTAATTTCAATCTTTCAATCCTCGGCACCCACAAGGAGATGCCTTGGGGGGTTGTTAGCAGAGCCTAAAGCTTTCTTCTTTTCATGTGCCCTGCCACACCAGACCATCTGCTCTTTCCTGAACTGCCTCACACTTTCTGGTGTTTATAATCTTTCCTTCCTTGCTCTCCTGTTTGTTTTCATCTGGGTGGAACCGTACTCACTATCAAGCCTCCACCTCTAGCTCTTCTCACTGCTGTCACTGCCCTGCTCCAGACTGCTCAGCACAGCTTCCACGATAAGTCACAGACTTAGTTTCCCTTCCCTCATCTACATTCTAGCACTTCTTGGTTTCAGGGCTTTGACCTACTCATCTCTGCAGCACAGGCACACCCAAGATATGGTGGGAACACTGTTGCCTAGCTGGTGCTTTCTGAAGAAACCAGTGATTTGTGCGCAGAAGATGTGAGGGAGGGTTACCCAGATTGAGACCTTGTCAGATCAAGTCCCCAGCTTCATGGCAAGCTGACCTTTGCCTTCTTTGTCTTGGTCTACTTCATGTCTTTTTGTGGCCAGGAACACCCACCTAGGGAGCGGAGCTGGTGCATGTGGTGCTAGGAATCTAACAGCAGTCTCTGAGCACTTGCCTAAGCAGGTGCTTTAGACCGCTGATCTATCTATCTCACCACTCCTACTTCACCACTTCTCTCTGCACCAAATGTCTGGCTGACAGCTCTGGGAAAGAGGCTAAGGCCACCTGAACCCTGTTACAAGATGCAGGATAGAAAGGAAAACAGGTCACACCAGAGCCTATCAGGGCTAAGCCCTCCTGACTACTTTTCTTTACATTTGACCACAAAAAGCTAGTAGTGGCTTCTCCGTAGCCTTCAGCCACTGCACAAGCTGGGTAGCGTATCTCCCCTCCTAAACCAAGGATCAAACTCAGGACTTTGTACTTTCCAGGCAGGCACTTGTGCCCCTGAGCTATCTCCCCTGTCCCTGGAGTAGCATTTTGAAAACCTGAGGCAGGATGCTTTGTTTCTGTCCTCTGCTTGGGCCCATCTTCAAGATTGGTGGGGGAGGGAGTGCAGGGAGCTGCTGATTAAGAGGCTGTCAAGGTAGGGAAAGGGCTGCCAAGAAGGGAGAAGCCATCAATCTAAAGAAGTAGACAGGAGTTAATAAAGGGAAGAGGTGGTGGTGGGGAGAGAGAGAGGCAGAAGGCGGAAGTTGCTGGAGTTCTCTTAGGTGTTGAGGAAGGCCAAGGAAGGAGTCTGGCCCAGTTTCAAAGAGATGCCAAGTGTGGCTGTTACTCCCCAGGTAGGCCCAGTTGTGTGGGAGTGGGTCCATTTTAGGGGAACAGAGAGAAAGACTAACGGTAAGAGCAAGGATGGGAATGGTGTTAAAGAGATTAGGTAGGAGCAGGACCTGGGTTTGGCTAGGACAGCTTGACAGCTAGGTGGCAGTTATGAAGGACACCAATAAAAAGAGGTGACTGTTCATAGTTAAAAAGTAGAGGCATCAATGTGCCACTGTTCTGAGGAGCTGGTTGGCCGGAACTGGATCCAGAAAGTGAAGCAAAAGACTGGAGGCTGAGCTGGGACTGTATTCTGGATTCGCTGTTTCAGACAGGGGCAAAGGCCTGGTGGGAGCTCTAGGTGTGGGCCAGTTAGCCCTGAGTGTGGTGTGACACGAGTTTTGAGCCTAGGGACGCGTCTGGATGCCTCAATCAGCCCTGGGGTGGGGCGCATCAGGGCTCCTAACCTAGGGATATCAACGGATCCAGTCACTCTTCAGGTACAGGCCGTGGCTGGTCTGACAGGGTCCAGCAGGCCTGGACAAATCAGTGCTCAAGTAGACGGTATTCCTAGCTGCGGCACGATGCGGAGAGAGTTGTGTCTGGGTCCGGGTGGGGGTACAACCTAGGCCCTATTTAAGGGAAGTGTTAGTATCCACACCCTGGAACGCCACAGGCCAGTCCGGGCATGGTGACCCACGCTGGGACGGGTCAGTGGCTCAGGAGAGGAGGCGTCAGTCCCACAGAGGAAGGGTGTGCTGGGGAGGGTCCGAGCCGGCCGTGTCTCAGACAGGTGTGGGAAGCGCCCGGCTCTGCCGCCGACCCTACCTTGCCGCGGGCGCAGCGCACGGAGCGCAGGGCGCCGAAGAAGATGGGCAGGAGCGCCATGAGCAGCAGGCTGCCGTAGGCCAGCGCGATGCCCTCGGGCGTGGACGGCGGCCGCGTCGTGCCGTTGGCCGCAGCGCCTATATCGGCGCTGCCGTTGTGCGGGTCGCTGAGTGCCGAGTCCATGGCGGGACTGCGCTCGGGCTCCAACTCCAGCTCTGGCCACCACGGGGACTCAGATGTAGGAACAGGCGCTGTGTGGAAAGCCACGTTCCCCTAAAGAAACAGGAAGTGACGTGCTTCCTTGCCGTTCCGCGCGCCCACGCGCCCAAACGCGCGCGAGCCGAGTCCCGTCGCCCCGCCCACTCGCCCTCTAGTGGCGGCGGGGGCGGGGCGGCCGGTTGCTGAGCAACTCGCTAGAAGTCCAAAAAGAGCTGGATCAAGAACAAGGGCGGTTTCCATCCTGAGGGACTCCCGAGCCGGTTTAATCGATTGCACGCTGTCCTACTCCCAAATCCTCGTCCTCTAATAGAAAATTTGTTCATTCACGCATGCATTTATCCAGTATTCAAATGTTCATTCCCTCATTTATTGTGTGTCCTACTCATGGCTGGGCCCTCTCCTAGGGACTGGGGACACTAATGTGAACAATACAAATAAAAGTTCATCCTTACGTCACGCAGCTTGCACCTTAATGTGGGGGAGAAAAAGAATGGGAAGACTAAAAGTGAAAGGACACGATAAATAAAACATAAAGTCTAAAATATTACCTCTGTAAAAAAAATTAAAAAAAATATTACCTCTGTAAAATACTGACGTGGGGCCTAGGAGACAGCTCAGGGACACAAGTGCCTGCTTGGCAAGTGCAAGGTCCTGAGTTCGATCCCCAGTTCCGCGAAAATAAATAAATAAATAAAATGCTGACATATTTGCCTGGCAAGAGCAAAGTCCTGAGTTCAATCCCTAGTACCACAAGCAAAACAAAGCAAGACAAAACAAAGCTGACATATGAACATGCAGTTATGTGTTACATTGAATGTTAACAAAGATAAGCAATTTAGAAAAGAATAAAACCAAAACAGCATTATGTAGTGTGTGGGATGTAGTGTCTAGTTGCTCACAGCATGCATTTTATAGAGTAATGTGAAGATAGTTTAGGTGTTATGCAGGGGCACAACGTGTCTTTTCTTAAATTTCTGGTAATTATATGTAACAGCTGTCTTTTCTGCTGTACTGTGTACTTCATGAAGTCTTTAATATTCACTGCTAACTTTCAAGCACCTGGAATAAAATATGAAGTCTAGAACATGACATCTCCTTAATATAAAGATATTAATATATAGTTGTATGTTACATAGCATGTTAACTAGATTAAATAACTTAGAGAAAATAAAGCAGAAAGAGGGATAACATCTAGAATATGGATGACACTGAGTGAATATGCAGTGAATAAATGAGTATTTCATTTGGTTTTCAAAACAACTCTTAAAATCAAATAGGCAATTCCTGAAGCCTCTGACTATGCAAATACTGCCCTAGTTAAGGCTTGTGTCAAAAACATATAGTGCAATGGGAAAAATGGAGAAAACTGCACCCTGCAGGTACCCAGCCTTCAGGAAATGTTGGGTTGGGCTGAGGATATAGCTCAGAGCCATAAGCACCTGCCTGGAAAACACAAGCTGCTTAGTTTTGATCACTTGTACTGAAGAAGAAGAAGAAGAAGAAGGAGAAGGAGAAGGAGAAGGAGAAGGAGAAGGAGAAGGAGAAGGAGAAGGAGAAGGAGAAGGAGAAGAAGAAGAAGAAGAAGAAGAAGAAGAAGAAGAAGAAGAAGAAGAAGAAGAAGAAGAAGAAGAAGCTGGG
>PVJA010029009.1:0-27080 GCA_004027025.1 Myocastor coypus | reverse complement strand
AAAAAAAAAAAAAAAAAAAAAAAAAAAAAAGAAAATGACAACTTCATAAAGAAAAAAAAGCCACATGTGGTGATACATGCCTATAATCCCAGCACTTAGGAGGCTGAGGCAAGAGGATTAGTGTGAGTTTGAGAACAGCCTAGACTACAAAAATGAGCTCAAGGCCAGCCTGGACTGCATAGTGAGACCCTGTCTTAAAAAGACAAAAAATAAAATAAAAACCGGGCGTGGTGTCTCACGCCTGTAATCCCAGCACTTGAGAGGCTGAGGCAGGAGGACTGGTGCAAGTTCGAGACCAGCCTGGGCTACAAAAGTGAGCTCAAGGCCAGCCTGAACTGCATAGCAAGACCCTGTCTCAAAAAAGACAAAAATAAATAAATAAATAAATAAAATAAAATAAATGTAGGCAAGAAAAATCACAACACTATTAGTACTTCTGGTTTTGTCACCAATAAAATTCTTAAGTTTTCATATCACACTGTACTTGTGGCAAGCACATCAAAACACTTCCTCACAATACAAATATATTTGCCATTAATTTCAATATTTAATGTTAACTTAAAGCCAGCCTGGCCTGCATAGCGAGACCCTTTCTCAGGAAGACAAAGAGAGAGACAGAGAAAGAAAGAAAGAAGAAAGAAAAAACAAAAGTAGACACCTAGTAATCAGAAAGAAACTGACAGAAAAATTACTAACTACAGAAAAGCTGGGGAAATGGACCACAGCACTGGAAACAGAATGAAATGGTTCAGAAGCTTACCTCAGCTCCTAGGGAGAGGAACTTGCCTCTGGGAACAGAGAAGCTGGCTGGGAATTCCAGGGAGAAACAACAGACTAATACAACAGCACTATCCCCGAGAAAATCCCATGTTTATTGTAAACTACAAAAATATCATGCAATTTTACCCAAAATGTGTTGGGAGCCACAGGAAGCCAGGAGTTTGATCAAGTGTGTGTAGGTGGGACTGAGCCTTCCTGCCTGGAGCAGAAAGCTGCCCCAGTGCTGAGAAAAACATCCTGTTGAGAAAAACACCCTGTCTGGTTCAGGCCAGCTATTGGTTGCTGGGTAGCCTTGTGTCATGGGATGCAAACTTCGTGGAAGTATAAATAAAGGATTGCTTCGGCGTGTGTTGAGTTAGTCTTGCCCATCAGGCAGACTGACGACCGTCTAGCCCAGCTTTTTGGCTTCTTTTCTATCTTTCTCATTCCTACCAACTTGTCTTCCCAGGGTTGAACCATTTGCAGTAAGATCCACGGATCCCTGCATTATGGATCCCTACAAAAATGTGACTCCCCTACAGCTGGCAACAAATAGTTGGAGGAGAAATCTAGTGCCTGGTCCGCTATATTACCAAGGAGTATTTAATCAGGTGCCATTGGGGGAAGGGATTGATTATGTAAGACTGAGCCTCAGAACAACTGAAGAAACAAGTTCACATCAGGATTCCCAGTGGTACCCTCCCACAGTGACAGGGAGGGAGAGCCAAGGGGAACAGTTGCAGAGAGGGTTGGGCTTAACACAGACTTCCTGAGACGTTTAAGGTCAGGCAGAGGAAGATGTGGGTCCTTATCATCTATGGCATGAAGCCAGGCCCAGCGTGTGTGGCTCTTGGAAGCTCAAATGAGCTGGCATTATGTTCAGAAGTCTAACTGAACTCTTGTATGGCTGCATACAGATGGCAGGATTATTTATGAGCAAGGACACAGTTCTGCTTGTATGGCTCCCAGTGCCCAGAGTGAACAGACGGGAGTCCCCTGGCACAGAGGGAAATTTACAGACCCATAGGCCATAAAGATAGGCAGAGAAAACTGTGACTTTCCCTATCCCCAAACTACTGATCATGAAAAGAAGCTACCGATGTAAAACTTCAGCGAAAGATTTATTTTGAACTAACTTCTTTTCTCTTTTTTTCTTCACTATTCTGTGAGGATATGAGAGACCTTTGTTGTCTTTTTCTTTTAATTTTTTATTCTCATTTTTTCCCTTTTTGGTTTTTTATTTTGTTACCTTATGGGATTCTATTTATTTTCTATTACTCTATAATATGACCTTGATCTCACTGTTGTCTCCCTCTTCTCCTCTTCCAATGCTTAACTTTTCAAATTTTCTCCTTTAATTCTGTCACTACTCATCCCCTTTATGTATTTTTACACAGTGAACCTTTTTATTACTGTTGAATTGTTTTCTATTATTAGTAGTGTAGGTATCATGGTCACATTTATTAGTTATTTACTATAAGTCAATGTTCTAGTCAGGATTCTACTAGAGGAACAGATATAATACAAGGAACAGATACAACACGAGATGTGCCAGGCCCAGAGTCACATGGGGAAGTGAGCTGAGAGCGTCTACACTGCCCGCTGAAGGATTCAGTCCCAAGGCTTTTATACTCACTGCAGTGTTCTACCCACAACAGTCTCTACTGGTCTTTGCTGGTTTCTACCGGTTCCTAATGGTCTCTAAAGGTCAGCTGTCGTGTCTTCAAGGGAAAAACAGAAGAATCTGCTACGGAAAGCTGAAGGGTCCAATATGGAGGCTGACGAGTCTGTGCTGGAAGCCAGGAGACAAAGTCCAAGCTGAGTTATTCTGGGGCAAGGCCCTCATGGCTCACAGCCTGAAACAGCCAGGCGGTGCAGCCAAATTGATAAAATGTATCGACCACCAGGCATCCAGCCCAGATGACACAATGTATCCACCACTACAGTCAGTATCTGTTTTATGTTAGTATTTATACTATCATTATAGTTCTCTTTTCTATGGTTAAGGGTGGTACGTTTCTGGCTCTTTTGGTATTGTATATATATATATATATATATATTGCCGTGCATTTACAACATGTGTTGTTATTAATAGGTTTTTCTTTATACACCAATACTCAGATTAGCTGTGTATAAAAGACAGTACTTTAGTCCAGTCCTGAACTGTGTTGTTGCAACAATTACACTGCATCTTCTCCTCGCACACTAACAGAGGTGGATAGATCTTGGAGCAGAGGCAAAGGCTTATAGTTAGCCAGTGCTGTGCTGCGTCACTGAAAAAGAGATGCTAACTGGAGAGACCTCCACACTAGCAACAAATTCTCTCTCATGTAAGTTCCTGCAAATCTCAGCATGAACACACACACACACACACACACACACACACACACACACACACTCAAAACAATAGAAACCTCAGAACAGCAGGTAACAAAATGCCTCCAAAAGCTCAACTCCCCCAAGACTGCACCATGGAGCACTGAGAGAGAGAAAACCAAAGGTCACACAGTTGAATTATTGTAAAGGATAACAAAGATTTAAAAACAGATCAGTAATGTGCTCTGTGAGTTAAAACAATGGACATAATAAATAAATCTATGAGTTTACAAAAAACATGAATAAAACTTAACTAAGCTAAACAAAATATACAAAACATGCATGAGCAGCTTAGCAAAGATTAGGGTCCATAAAAAGATACCAAATAGAAATTTAGAAGATTAAAAATGTTCTTGAGTATATGCAGCAAAAACAGCCAATGGAAAAATATACTGTCAGGACTAGACGATAAGGCTACTGTCAAAAATAATTTATTCAAAAACACTTCCAAAACAAAAGAACGTGAAAAATGGATCCAATAGCTAGTAGATGATGAAGAGTAATCTTTTTTATGTATTTTTGTGACAGGGTCTTGCTATGCAGTTCAGGCTGGCTTTGAGCTCACTTTTGTAGCCCAAGCTGGTCTCAAATTCACACCGATCCTCCTGCCTCAGCCTCTCAAGTGCTGGGATTTACAGGTGTGTGCCACCACACCTAGCTCAAGAATAATCTAAGATTAATTGGAATTAGTGAAAACTCAGAAGACAGTGCAAATGGCATTTTTTAAGAAAACCTATTTACAGTGCTCACTTCGGCAGCACATATACTAAAAAACCTGTTTTCAGAAATAATAGTTTAAAAAAGCACTTTCAATAATAGAGAAAGAAATAAGTAAGGCATATAGAACCCCAAATAGACATGTCCCCAAAAAAAGAAAGAAGAAGAAGGAGGAGGACGAGGACGAGGACAAGGAGGTGTCCATAATACATCGTAGTCAAAATCTCAGAGCACAGGGACAGAATCTTAAAAACTGTGAGAGAAAACCAACAAATCGCTTGTAAAGGAAAAATCCATTAGAATTACAACAGATATCTCAACACAAACCTTAAAGGCCAAGAGAGATCAACATGAAGTGTTTCAGCCATTTAAAATAGCATCCAACTCACACTTATGTGCCTTGCAAAACTCTTTCAGGTTTTTACACCAGGGAGACAATATGGTGTTTAAATATGTGTGTCTGATTTATTTCACTTATGAGTATGGTCTCGAGCTGTATCCATTTACCTATAAAAGCCTCAAGTGTATCTTTTTAATAGCTGAGCAATATTCCATTGTATAAAATACCACATCTTTCTTTTTTATCTCTTTCTCAGTTGATGGACATATGGGTTATTTCCAAGATTGCACTGCAATAAACATCAATGAACATATATCTCTGTGGTATTGTTTTTTTTCTGGAAAAATACCTAGAAAGAGAATAGCTGGGTTAAGTGGCACCTTTAATTCTAGTGTTCTGAGGAATTCCCCCGCTGATTTACGTAGTGGTTGTATCAGTCTTTGCTCCCATCAACAGTGGAGAAGGGTTCCTTTTTCCCCACAACCTCTCCAGTGTTTGTTGCTGATTTTCCTCTTGATGATAGCCATTCCTTCTGAGTGAAATGGAATCTCAGTGTTGTTTCAATTTGCATTTCCCAAATGACCAATGATGTTAAACATTTTTTTCATATATTTATTTTCCATTTGTCTTTATTTACCTGAGAAGTATATATTCATCTCAGATGTCCATTTTTTATTTGAGTCTTTGAATTTTGGGGGCCTGATTTTTTTAATTCTTTGAAGTCCTTTGTCTGAGAGATAGTTGACTAAAACTTTTTCCCAATTCATGGGTTTTCTTTTTGCTCTGTTGGTGATTTCTTTTGATGTACACAAGCTTTTCAATCAGATGGGATCCCAGTTGTTGATTCTTTGAAGTATTTCTTGTGCAGTTTGGGTTTTTTTTTTTCACAAACCCTCTGCCAGCTCCTATGTCTTCAAGATTTCTACCTACTTTCTCTTCCAGTAGATTTAGTATTTCTGTCTTCATATTTAGATCTTTGATCTATTTTTTATTTTAGTTTAGTGCATGGTGATAGACATGGGTCTAATTTTAGTCTTCAGCATGTGAAAGCCAGTTTTTCCAGCACCATGTAGTAAAGAGGCTCTCTTTCTTCCAGTGAATATGATTGATCCTTTTGTCAAAGATAGGGTGGATCGCTGTGTTTGTAGCTGTGTCTGCATATTCTAATCTGTTCCATTGATTCTCAGGTCTGTTTTGTGCTGGTACTGTGCTGATTTTATCAGAGTAGCTTTGCAGTATAATCTCAAGTCAGGGATTGTACTTGTGCCTTGCCTTTGTTGTCAAGGCTTGCTTGCGCTATTCTAGGTCTCTTCTGGTTCCAGATAATTTTTTTTTTTTTTTGTACAGGATCTCACTACTGACTCATAGCGATCCTCCTGCTTGTACCAGATAAATTTTAGGAATGTTCTGTCTAGATCTGTGAGGCATACTAGTGGTATTTTACTGGGATTTAAATGAGTCTTTGTAACAATTTTGGGAGTGGTGCCATTTTTACAATGTTGAGTATTCTTCCTATACATGAGCAAGAATTATCTTTCCAATTTTTTTCTTCCTTTTTTATTTTTTGCTGGAACAGAGAATCAAAATCAGGACCTTGTACTTGCCAGGCAAGCACTTGTGCCCCTGAGCCATCTCCCTGGCCCCTCCAATTTTTTTAAAATCCTTTTGAGACAAAGTCTAGCTATGCACTTCAGGATGGCCTTGAGCTCACTTTTGTAGCCCAGGCTGGTCTCGAACTCTCACCAATCCTCCTGCCTGAGCCTCCCAAGACCTGAGATTACAGGTGTACGCCACCACTCCTGGCTCCACTTTCCAATTTTTGAAATCCAGTTCAATCTCATTTTTCATCTTCCTATAATTTTCATAGTATAGGTCTTTTACTTACTTTTTAGACTGATTCCTAAGTATTTCTCTTTTTTTAAACTATTTTGAAAGGTGTAGTTTCTCTAATTTCTCTCTGTGTGCTTATTATTTGTGAATAGCAATGCTATTGATTTCTGAGGGCTGAATTTGTATCCAGCTGTGCTACTGTATTTGGTTATTAAATCTAGAAGTCTGTTGGTGGAAATTTTGGGATCTTCTATGTAGAGTATCATGCCCTCTGTGAATAATGATAATTTAACTTCTTCTTTTCCTATCCCTATTCTCATTTTCTCTCTTTCTTGTCTAATTGCTCTGGCTAATGTTTCCAGCACTATACTGAGTAGGAATGCTGACAGCCTTCTACATTGTTAGTGGGAATGTAGACTAATATAAGCATCGTAGAAATCTGTGTGGAGATTCCTCAAAAAACTAAATTAGAAATGCCAGCTATTCCCTCTCTAGGTATCTTCTCAAAAGACTGAAAGATATCACAGTACAGTGATGCCTGCATATCCATGCCTACAGCAGCACAGCTCAGTATATCTAGACCTTGGAAGCAGGCTACATGTCCGTCAACAGTGGGATGGATAGTGAAAATGTGGCATTTCTACACAATGCAGTAGTACTGCGCCATAAAGGATAAACTGGATAAAATGACTGCCCCTTAACACTGTCATGTTAAGTGACACAAGCCAGTCATATAAGCTTAACTATGGCATGGTTTCTCTCACAGGAGAAGCCTAAATTGCAACTAAAGAACCCAATAAAAGATCAAAGGAATTCCAGAGATTAAGTCTTTTGCTAAAGAGAAGGGGATCTAGAAATAGAGGGTAGGCTGGAGAGTAGAGCAAGGGGGTGAAGGCAAGAATTCTGATGTGTTGTATCCATGTACAGACTTGCCATGAGGAAACTAATTAGTTTACCTCAAACATATACTAACAAAAACAGACTGGAACTTGTGTAACTCTAAGAGTTCATTCAATGGTCTGAGCAGGGCTGTTGATTCTTCATCTGTGCTGAGGCCAGCAGCCCACAGGACAGGTAGTTGGCAAGCACATCATCCCTAAGAAAGACCAAGACATTTAGTATCCCATCCATCGAATGCACCTTTTGTGTCCCCAAGACTCCTGCTGAGTTCAAAGTACTCTGTATGCCTGCCTGGACCAGAATACTCAGATAGGTACTATCTGAGGGATGCTGAGAACCAGGAAAATGGGTGTTATCAGTAGAAACTGCCTTCCTATCACAGGTGAAGTCAGCTGTTCCTTGGAATGCTGGCCACACAATAGCCAAAGAATGCTAATGCTAAGTTGGTTAAACACTTGCCCACCCCCTCAGCACTGGTCCTTCTGAGCGGTGCTTTTCCTGACTATGTATCTATCCCCTTAAGGGATTTCACCAAGCAGTGCTGTGATGGAGTACGTGCTTCTTGTGGACTTTGACTACTGCTGTTGGCCCCAAACATGCTTCCACAAACCCTTGGCTATTCGTGAATATCAATTAGCCCTGCCTGCCTCTGTTATCACTGGTGAATAAATCTTAATAACTCATCTCTGGATATTTTTTTTTGAAGTCACTCAGCAACCCACTCCACTGCCCGGGCATACTTGGGCTGTGGACAAGACAGTTAGGGAGCCAACGAGACTGCTAGAGAAGCTGAGCGCTAGGTCATGGAGATTTGTTGAAAGGGGAAATACTGGAGTGGCTGTCCGCCTCACCTGAGGAGAGGAGCTGGTGGCTACTACGGACATTTGGAAATCATAGAATGAGTACAGGGATGCCTTGGAAATGCCCCAAAGATTAGAGGAAGTACTGCTCTTTATCAGAGCACAATATAATTCAACAGAGCTACATGGAAACTTCTCTTCATGGCAGCCATCATATACCCTGAAGTCCCAGTTCAAGCACAAGCAAAGCAATTACAAGAGGAAGAGACCCAGCACTCAGGAGGCTGAGGCAGGAGGATCAGTGTGAGTTCGAGACCAGCCTGGGCTACGAAAGTGAGCTCAAGGCCAGCCTGAACTGCACAGCAAGACCCTGTCTCAAAAAAACAAAAAACAAAACAACAACAACAAAAAAAAAAAACAAGAGGAAGAGAGTGGGGGGTCCATCTGTTAAATGACATGCTGTGGCTAGACACGACTAGAATGGAAGAGATAACAAAGCGTCGGAGACTGAACTCAAGCTCGAGCCCAGATCTGAGCTGGAAGAGGAGATGGATCAAGCCACAAAGGTGGGAGTCAGATGGAAGGTCTGGCTCTCAGGCAGGGGGCAGCCTGAGACTGCTGGCTCAGGAACCCGAGAGAGAGGGAGCAAGCCTTCCCAGCTGCCTGTCAGGAGATAATAAGAGCCCTGTGGGGTGGGTAGATCTCGGATTGTACGGTCTACGTTGATATTTTTATCTGATCGGCATGACCTAAAACATTTCTTAGAAGCAGTTTTGGAGTAGTTCTTACATTGTAGTCACAGATTTATGCTACTCTTCTGCTATTTTGCTTGTACTAAAATAATTTTGTCATTCAAAAGTTTAAAAGTTTCCCAGGCCTAGCTGAAATGTAACATCTACAAGACCAATGGGGCCAAAATAAGACATAGACCTTTTAAAAATCCACACACAAGCACAACAGAAAGAAACTGTAGGTTGGAAACAGGAAACAACATACAGACAGCTTTAAGCTTAAGGATATATTTTGGATGGGAAAGGATGGTAAATAAAGCTCGGTGCTCAAGAAAACTGATGGGCCTGTTACAAGGAATGAGAAGGAAATGGGCAAAATCAGGTCACGTATAGTCACGGAACCCTATAGAGGATAGAGCTCCTGAAGAGAAATTGGGGCAATAAAGTTGGATTTCAAGATTATTAGATAAATAACCAACTTTATTCTAAAATAATCTTTTATAAGATTATTTAGAGTTTTCTAATGCATATGTTTAAAATAATAAATTTTCCTAAAGACATTGCTCTGCTTTTGGTAATTTCTAAGGACTGGCCCAAGAAACAAAGGATTTTGTCAGGATCCTTCTTCATGCTTTCTGCTCTCCTAGTTTTCAGTTACTGGGGGAAGCTCCTTCCCATCTGGATGGTCTTATTGTATAACACCTGGTTGTCTTGGATACTTTTCTCTCACTGCTGAGACAAAATATACAATGTCCACAATTAACAAAAAAGGAAAGGTTGTTTGTTTTATTTTTTTTAACTTTATTTATTTATGTATGTATGTATGTATGTATTTATGTTATGGCCAGCTCAACCTGCCCTGGGGGTGAGACTGGTGCAGCATGTGGAGCCAGGGGTTGAACTGTGGTCCCTGCAGTTGCCTAAGCAAGTGCTTTAGACTGCTGAGCTATCTCACTGGCCCTGATAGTTATATATATAATCTTTTTATTTATTTTATTTTTTTAATCTTTTATTTATTTATGTATTTGGTACAGGGTCTCACCACACAGCTCAGACTTGTACTGATCCTCCTGTCTCAGCCTCCCCACCAATGGGATTGCAGGCATGTGCCACCACGCCTGGTCTCTGGGCTGCATGACATGAGGGCCAGCATGGTATGGGGTAGGTCCTTGTACCTGCCAGCTAGGCAGTTAGACAGCCGGGCTATCTCCCCAGCCCTAGTATCTTTTTATTTTTCAAGAAAATTTTAAAAATAGTAAGACAAAAGTTACTCTGTGTGAAAAATTTAAAAATAATGCAGAATTTCACTGGACAAAATAATACGAATTCTTGGGCCAGGTATATAGCTCAGCAGCATAAGTACTTGCCTGGCAAGTACAAGGTTCAGACTTTGATCCCTGGGAAGCAGAAAGAAAGAAAGAAAGAAAGAAAGAAAGAAAGAAAGAAAGAAAGAAAGAAAGAAAGAAAGAATAGAAGAAAGAAAAAAAGGAAGAAAGAAAGAAAATAATAATGATGATAGGAATTCCTCAATGGTTGTTATATTGCATATTGTTGCCTTCAGATTAGATGTTCAGATAGCCAGATATAAGCATACTAAATGTGCCCCAAAAAGTTATAAAAAAAATTTAAAAGGAGAGAAAAAAAGGTTTTTAGCTCAGTTAGTGGAGGTTTCAGTCCATACTCGGCTGGCTCCAAGGCAGAGTAGCACATGACAGAGGGCAGCAGTGCACGGCTGTAGAGAACAGCAAAAGCACCAAGAGCAAAGGGGGAGCAGGCTTCTGTCCCTCCCTGTACAGTATGCAGGCTGCCTGCCCCATAATCCTAGCATTAGACCATGAATCCACTCTGTGACTGCATGAGGCTTTCGGCAAGCATCTAGACCTAAACCACAATCCTAGTCAACATCTGTTTGCTTTGACAGAATACACATTCGCCTATGCATCAGGTAGCAAGTCTATTTTGTTATGATTACCATGTTGGGTATTTTTGAGTATAAAAGGTCCAAAGCAATTCTCTGATTTTTTTAGTGCTATCAGCCCTACTCTGATACCTGAAAGATTTGGATCTTCCTCACCTGAGGAATGCATTTGTCAATGAAGAAGAACACACTTGTTCTGATACAGTGGCATGAGTCATGATTGTTACCCTAAAATGTATAAAGTCAATGAATTGCCCAAACTTACTGAAACTCTAATTCTTTTGTACACGGTTTTGATTCTTCTCTAAAGCATGAATAATTAGATTCACAGAAAGATTCTAACTGGTACTATAGGCAAATTGGTTTTTTAATTTTTTTTTATAGTAAAAGAAAATTGGTAGGACTAAATGTTGGGGTTTTTTGGTTAGATAAACTAAGTTCATTTAACTATTGTTAGCTTTATTTTTTACTTTTCTTGCAAACCTGTACAGCTCTTATTTCTTAGAATGCTACAAAAGAATGTCTCCTAATAAAAACATCTGGGTAAGGAAAGAATCAGATTTCTCAAAATCAAGATGGAGTCACTTGTGTTAGCCTGACCAAACCATAAAGCCTGAAGGGTGTGTCTCTAGCTTTACATAAATTACAAACCTGTGGCACTGCTGTGAACTTACAGTCGGTCCCAGGTCTCGCTGATGGCAATTTCTTTGCGCTACTTGGAAAAATGCTTTATTTGGTGTGTTTGCTTTTAGAGCATGGTTTGATATAATCTATTGCTGTTTGTATTGTTTGATTCTGATGTATGCCTTGGTGTGCCACCTGAGGGACATCATGGAAGATCAGCTTGATAAGATAATGTTATAAGGGGCCAGGAGATAGCTCAATGGCACAAGTGCCTGCCTAGCAAGTGCAAGGTCATGAGTTTGAACCCCAGTACCACAAAAAAAAAAAAAAAAAAAAAAAAAGATAATGTTATGGTTTCTGTCTAGTTGTTCCTCCAAAGCCTCATGGGACAGACTTCTTGGGTTTGAGATTAACTCATGATCCACTGGGATTATGGGTATTAAATGCTGCTGGGGTTACGGATGTGAGTGCTACTCCCAGCCCGAGGTGAATAGCCTGAATGCCACTTAAAGGAGACAGACTTGCTCTAGGTAGCAATTCTGTTCCTCCTCCCTTTTGCTCTTACTGTTTTGCTGCCTTCTGCCGCCATGAACTGCTGCTCTCTGCCATGTGCCACCCTGCCTTGGAGCCAGCTGAGTATAGACTGAAACATTCAGTAACTGTGAGCTAATTAAACTTTACCTTCCTTCATTTTGAGTTTATTTGTCCCAGAAACAAGAGAAGAGTAACTAACAGATCATAAGGTCTTTGAGGCACCTGGGAAGCAGAACGTGTTGCCCCTGAGAAGAAACTCTTTAGTACTGTGTTCCAGAAACTTACCTTCTGTTTTCCCAAGACAGCCCAAGTCCAACCAAGCCAAAGGTATATTTTAAGCAAGCGCAAACCAGTCTGCCCAGATAGGAATGATCTACACACTGGGAGCTGAGAAGACCTGTGTTATCTGAGAAATGGACTTCTGGCCTGTATGACACATCAGCTCTGCCTTGGAATGCTGCCACATAATGAAAGCAACAGCGGGTCCGTTTTATACTCTGCTAATAGTTCTATGCCCAGCAGGAGAGTCCCCTTGTGCCTTCTCTGCTAGTGCCTTTTTTTTCACAAACCATATCTGGGGAGTGTTTTCTATGGTCTCTTGGCAACTCATTCAGCTCTCCCAGCATGCCTCAGGGTGGCTGAGAGCAAGAAAATGTGACGCCGAAAAGGGCCGACGTGAAGTGGAGCCCGAGGGGACAAGCCCGAGCTCCCGGGGCCGGGCAGACCAGAGCATCCTGGGTTTTCTGAGAGCCTGGAGAGTAATTTGTGCTCCTCTTGTCATCTGTACCCCTCTGTGCCATCAAACGCTCCAGGACTCACAAGTTTCTTGTGAATAAAACTGTGCACATAAATCCTTCATGTATTTTCCCGAAAGACTTCTAATATATTCACAGCTGTGCGTCCAAAATTAAAGAATTAGTCTGTTTGGATTCTTACACAACTTGCCTAACAGGAAATAGTTCTTAAAAAGACATACAGGTCTCAGAAATGACCGTTAACGAAAATAAAGTATTTATTTATTTATTTATTTATTTATTTATTTATTTATGATTTGGAGATTTATTTAATTCTAGCTTGTTTTATGACAGTTCTTATACCTACTCAGGATCTCTATAACATACATATTTATGTTTTCACATTTTAATGTTTTTTTTTTTTTTTTGCAGGACCGGGGATTGAACTCAGGTCCATGCACTTGCCAGGCAAGCACTTATTCTACTGAGCTATTTCCCTGGCCCCTTTAGTGTAATTTAAAAAAAAAAAAAAAAAACATTAACAGAAATAATTTACAAACATCTACACCCTGCATGTTATGGTTGGTGTCTGGTTGTTTCCCCCCTGGAGCCTCATGCAGCCATGGGGCGGCTTCTGGGTTTTGTGGTTGATTATTGTGGGTGTGGATGCTGTACCTGCTCAGGGGCAGGTAGTTTGCATTGCCAAGGAACGAGGGGAGAGAGGCTAGCTTGCTGCCTGAGCTCCTGGCTGTTGCCCTTTTCTCTCTGCTCTGTGTGTGTGTGTGTGTGTGTGTGTGTGTGTGTGTGTGTGTGTATTTTTATTATTACTATACTCTCTTCAAAATAAATTTCTAAAAACAGCAAAAAGAAAAACAAGAAGGATAAGAACAAAAATCTAAGGTTTCTGCAAAACAAGCAGTAATTGGCAATCATATGTCCAATCTTACAAAACCGTATCTGTTAATCTGAGCAACAGATTTGACGGTAAAAACAGATAATATATCATCCATTGTTAGTCAGCTCTTCTTGCTCTGAAAATTTGTAACTTATACGTAGTATGTTGCCCTGTCTCTATCATTGTGTCTCATTTTTGTTTTGCTTTGGTCTTTTATTTTTCAAAATGAAATAATGAAATTAAATTTTTAAAAAATTATTTTTGAAAGAGGTACGGTGCACACTACAGAGTTGTTTTCTGTAGAAAGTGTTTGAGTTGAAATGTGATCTTTAGGCCTCTGGGTCCCACTGTTTGGCTACCACTCCAGCAGCCTAGGAAAGGGACAGAATCCTGAACCTTATGAACTCCATCTCAAGTTTCACTGACAATTTCCATACCCTTGCCCCAAAGTAGCAATATTTCTGTTCCTTTTTTTCACTATAATTTAATATTTTTATTCTGTAGCATTATAAAATTATTTTCTCCTATATTTTGGGGGTTTTTTAAATTAATTTATTGGTATATTTTAGATATACATAATGATCACATTCATCATATGGATTTTTTTTTTTCAAACTTTATTTATTTATGTTATGGCTAGCTCAGCCTGCCCTGGGGGTGGGGCTGGCACTGCATGTGGTGGGAGGGCGGTGGATCAAACCGAGGTCCCTGCAGTTGCCTTAGCTTGCCTAAGCCAGGTGCTTTAGACCACTGAGCTATCTTGCCAGCCCCTGGAATTTGTACCCCTAAATATTTTTAAAACTCTTGTATGGGTGTATGTATGTATGTATGTATGTATGTATGTATTTGGTACAGGGTCTCACTACACAACTTGGCTTTGTAGTGATTTCCTGTCTTACCCACTGCAGTGCTGGGATTACAGGCATGCACCACCATTCCTGGTTTCAGTGGCCAACACAGCACACCCCGGGCTCCAGCGCCTGCATGGCATGTGATACCAAGCATCAAATATGGGTCCTTGCACTTGCCAGGCAGGCACTTAGACCGCAAGCTATACCCAGCCCTTGTACCTCTCTACAGGACATATATTGATTCTATTTTTCTCCTATCCTTCCCCTCTCTTTAACCTCTATTCCCCTCCTTCCTTATTTATAAAAGCTCTGTTTTCTTTTTTCTTACTATTCTCTGTCTCCTTCCTCCTTCCTTTTTTCCCCTCTCTCTACTTCCCCTTCTTATTTGAATATTTTCTTCCGATTTCATCACATCTATTATAGATGCTGGTCCCTATTTACACTTTCAGTTTCTCACACCATGTTATGGTTTGTGTCTAGTTGTCCCCACAAAGCCTCATGCAGTCATGGAGTGGGGACTTCTAGAGATTGAGATTAACTCATGATCCATTGGGATTATGGATGATCCAAGGCTGGGATTATGGATTTTAGTACTGCTGGGATTATGGGTGCAAGTGTTACACCCAGCCTGAGGCAGAGAGCCTGAATGTAACATAAGAGTGACAGAGACAGACTCTCTCTGTTGCCAGTGTCGCTGTTCTGCCCCATGAACTGCTGTTCTGTCATGGGCCAGTCTGCCCTTGAGTCAGCCAAGTGTGAACTGAAACCTCCAGTAACTGTGAGATAAATAAGCCTTTCCTTCCTGCATTTTCGATGTTGAGTATTTGTCCCAGAGGTGACAGAAGAGTAACAGAGACATACAAGAAAAACCATGAGATATTTGAACAATTGTGCCCATTTATTCCCCTTAAAAATGTGATCTGAAGGTGCACCCAGTTACCTAAGTAGAAATTTCTCAAGTTTATCCTTCTTTATGACAGAGCAGTATTTCATTGTACAAAAAACCTACATTTCTATCCATTCATCAGTTGATGGGTATTTGAGCTATTTCCAAGATTTGCCTGTTCTAGATTGTACTGTTATAAACATGGGGGTACAGGTATTGCTGCAGCATGATGCTTTTAATTGTTTCAGGAAGATGCTAAGAAGGGGAATAGCTGGGTCAAATGGAACCTTTGGCTGCAGTCCTTTGAGGAATTTCCACACTGATTGCTACAGTGGTTGTACCAGTCTACATGCTCAACATTACTGATGGGTTCCTTTTTCCTCACAGGCCCATCATTATTTGTTATTGGTTGAACTCTTGCTGGTAGATATTCTTTCTAGAGTTAGATGGAATCTATCATTTTAATTTGCATCTCTCAAATGACCAGTGATGTCGAACATTTTTCTATATGTTTATTTGCTGTTTCTACTTCACCTGAGAAGTATCTACTCATTTCAGGTGCCCAGTTTTGGACTGGGTCTTTAAGTTAGAGGGGCCTGATTCTTTTTAGGTCCTCATATATTGTAGATATGAGTCCTTTATTTGCAGAACATCTAGAAAAAAATTTTCCCCTCAGTGGGTTGTCTCTTCACTCTATGGGTGGTTTTTCTGTGTTCTGCAAAAGCTTTCAAATAAGATGAGACCCCAGTTGTTGATTCTTTGTGATATTCCATAGGAGATCAGGGTTTTTTTCATAAAGTAATTATTTAAATTTAAGTCTTCAGAAATTCCACCTAGTCTATATACCAGCAAATTTAGTGTTTCTGTTTTAATATTTAGATCTTTGATCTATTTTATTTTAGTTTAGTGCATGGTAAGAGGTATGGTTCTAGTTTTAGTTTTTTGTATGTGAAAAGCCAGTTTTTCCAGCACCATTTGTTTAAGAAGCCTTCTTTCTTTCAAGGAAGGTGTTTGCCCACTTTATCAAAGAGAATGTGGATGAATGTATTTGGAATTGTTTCTGCATTTGCTAGACTGTTCCACTGATTCTCAGATTTTTTTTTTCCTTGTTGCTTTGTTTTATTTTTGCTGGGTTTTTTACACTATAGCTTTGTAATATAAATTCAAGTTAGGGACTGTGATGCCCCTTACCTTGCCTTACCTTGCATTTGTTGCCTAGAGTTCCTTTTGCTAATCTTGGTCTCTTCTGGTTCCAAATGAATTTTAGGATTGCTTTCTCTAGGCGTATGAGGTTTGTTATTGGTATTTTTATTAGAATTGCAATAAATCTGGGATAAATAACAAATAAAGGACTATGGCAATTTTCATTACATTGGTTCTTCCTACCTAAGACCAAGGGATGTCTTTTCATTTTCTGATCTCCTTTTTGATTTCTCTTGTCAGGGAGATCAGATTTTCAATGCAAAGGTCTTTTTATCCTTCATCAGAATGACTCATAAGTATTTCATTTTTTGACTGTAAGATTTTCACAATCTTTATTGTGAAATAAATTAATTCCTCTTTTATTATTTGTGTATGGGAATGCTTTTGTTTTGTTTTGTTTTCTGAGACATGGTCTCATTATATAGTTCAGGCTGTCCTTGAACTCCCAGTGGAGCTCAGGTAGGCCTCAAGCTCACTACAATCTTCCTGATTGCTGTACCACTCCTGAATCCTATTGGCTTTTGACTGTTGATTTTGTATCCAGCTATACTACTGAATTTGATCATTAAATTTAGAAGTCTCTTTGTGAAGTTTTGGGTATCTTCTAGATACAGTATCATGTCATCTTCAAATAATGATATTTTTTTTACTTCTTTCTCTTGTCTAATTTCTCTTGCTAATGTGTTTCCAAGATTATATTGAATAAGAGTGATAATAATTGACATTTTGTATAGTTCCTTATTTTAGAGTGAAAGCTTTTAGTTTTGTCCATTTAGTATGATGTTGGCTTGTCATAGATGGCTTTTATCAGATTAAGACAAAGACCTTCTCTTTCCATTTCTGTAGGATTTTTATCATAAACAGATATTGGACTTTGTCAAAGGCTTTTTTCTTTATCTGTTGAGAAAATCATGTCCTTCTTGTCCTCAGCTCTGTTAATATGGTGCATTATATTTATTGATCTGACTATGTTGAACCATCCCTGTATAACTGGTATCAGTCCTACTTGGTCATGGTACAATCTTCTTGATTTGCTGCATTCTGTTTGCCAGTATCATTTGAAGATTTTTTTTTCTTTTGTATTTGGTACAAGGTCTGCAGGATCTACAGGGTCTCACTACACAGATTGGACTTGCAGCAATTCTCCTGTTTTCAGCCTCCCACACACTGGGATTACAGGTGCTAACCACCATGCCCAATGTCAATTGCCCTCTCAGGCACAGCCTGGCAGTGGGAAAGGCACAGCACACCAGGAATCAAACCCTGGCTGCTGTGCTCTGCCTATATAGGTGCTTTAGTCTGCTGAGCTATCTGTCTGATTCTTATATTGGAGATTTTTCTATGTATGTTTTTTTTAGAAATATTGCCCTGTAACTTTCTTTATCAGCTGGACTCTGCTGATTTGACTATCAGGTTATCAGAAAGGAGTCTGGGAGTATTGATTCATTTTCAATTTCATTAAAGAGTTTGAAGAGTAGCGGCATTGATTTCATTTAAATATTTTCTAGAATTCAACACTGAATAAGTTGGGACTTGGGGTTTTATTGATAAATTTTATAGTTGTATCTTTAATTTCACTCACTATATTGCTTTATTTAGAGTATTTACTTCTTCTTGAGTCAGCTTTGATAATCCATACATATCTAGAAGTCTGTCCATTTCTTCTATTTTCTGTTATTAGAACACAGGTTCTTCAAGTAGACATTAGTGATCATTGAATTTCTGAAGGATTCACTGTGACTTCACCCTTACATTCCTGATTGCATGGATTTCATTCTTTTCTTTCTTTTTCTTGATAAGGTTGGCTAAGGGTTTATCAATTCTATTTAATCTTTCAAAAAAACATTTATTCAATTCATTGGTGATTCATATTGTTTTCTTGGACTCCATTGCATTAATTTTTGCTTTGATCTTTATAATTTCATCATTGTATGAGCTTTGGGCTTGACTTGCTCTACTTTTTCTAGAAGCTTGAGATTCAACACTAGATTATTTACTTGAATTCACACTATTTCTCTGATGTAGGAATTTACTGCTATAAATTTCTCTCGTAGGACTGCTTTTATTGTGTCCCATAGGTTCCAGTATGTTGCTTTGGAATTATCATTTAATTTCAGAAGCTGTCTAGTTTTTTAATATAATTTCATCTGTGACCCATTAGTTTTTGAAAAAAGAGTTACTTAATTTCCATGTGTTTATTAAGTTTTTGTGGTTTCCTTTATCAGTGACTTCCAGTTTCATTGCACGATGGTCTGATAATAAGCAGGGGTAGTTTCAATTTCTTTGCATCTACTTAGACATACTCTATGAGCTGGTGTGTGATCTATTTTGGAGACTGTCCCATGTGCAGCTAAGAATGTGCATTCTGAAGAATGGGTTACATAGAACACTTTGTGGACATCTACTAAGTCCATTTGCTCAAAAATTTGGTGCAGCACTGCTATTTCTTCGTTGATTTTCTGTGTAATTAATCTGCCTGTTTGTGACAGTGAAGTTTTAAAGTCCCCCATTACACTGTGTTAGTACTTAGGTGATTTTTCATGTCTGGTAATATTTTTTGTATATAATTAGATGTTCTTCTTTGTCATTCTCAATCAATATTGCTTGAAATCCACCTTGCCTTCAAGCAGAATACCTACATTTATTTTGTTCCAGGTTCCTATCACATGGAGTATTGTTTTCCATCCTTTGACCTTGAGTCTAGGAATTTATTCTTGACTTAAATTTGTTTCTTCTATGCTGCATATTATTGGATCTTGTTTCTTGGTCCATTCTCTGAATCTATCTTTTTTGAGGGGTGAATTGAGACTCTTTACATTGATTGTTACAACTGATACATATTGGCTTATCTTTGTCATGTTATTTTCCTATTGTTGCTTCCCATAACCTCACCACTATTTAATAACTTTCCTTTACTGGTAGGTTCATTCTGTTGAGATTTATGGAATTGTAGCCTTTATTATCTCTTTCTAGAACATCCTTCAAAACATTTTGGAGTGCTTGTTTGGTGCTCATGAATTTCTTCAAGTGTTCTTTGTTATGTAAATATCTTATTTCTCCACCAATTTTAAAAGATAGTTTTGGGGAGTATATTAATCTGGGAGATTGCTTTTTTTTAAGGCTTGAAATACTTCAAACTGTCCTCAACTTGAGAGTTTGTGTTGAGAAATCTACTGTAATTCTGATGGGCTTTCCTTTATATGTAATTTGGGTTGTTTTTTTTTTTAACAGTTTTTAATAACCTGTCCTTTAGTTGAATTTCAAGAATCTTGACTATTATATGACCTGGTATAGTTTTTATCATGGTTAGTTGGAGTTTCATATAGCTCACTTGTCTGTACATCAAAAACTTTTTCCATACTTGGAAGTTTTCTGTGATTATTGCTGTGAAGAGATTTTATTTTGTTTTGCTTTTGTCATTTGCGCTATCTCCTGCTTTTTTCATTGACTCTGATCAATCTTATGTTATTCTTCTTTGTATTGTCTAGCAGCTGAAAAACTGAAATGCAAAGGACGTAAGCAATTTACTCAGTATTGATGAAATTTAGATTTGAATTTTGTTTTTCTGTTTCTAGAGATGAAGTGCTCATTATCTTGTCTCTCTCTGGGGAATGGATCTGAAGCAAGAAGAGAAACAACTTTTTTCTTTTCTTTAGCAAGAAACCATTGGTAAATTTTTCTGGTTTTGAAATTCTGTACTATACATAAAATAAATAAATGAATTCCTTAGGAAAAAAATAAATATCCAATAAAATTTTTCAAGAGCTAAAAAAAAATTTAAAAGTCTCCCATTACAACTGAAAAAAAAAAAAAAAACTAATAAGAAAGGAATTTAAAGTGGTATAAATGGCTCCAGACCATAAAACAAAAGAATAAATAATAATCAACTATATACTGTGATCTAAACAATACCTTGGTTTTAGTAAAATATCTTTTGGTAAATCATTATTTGTATAGAAAGATTTGTCTCACCTGTGTTTCCTTACACGTTTGGAAGGAGAAGTTCTGTAAAACTCTGATGATAGCAAGTTTCATGTTTACGAGAGCAAACCTCATGCCAACTCAATTTCTGGCTCCAGTCCCAAAAGGCAGGTAAATATAAGGATCAATGTTGTCCTTGTTCTTCTTGCTGAATCTGGTTCCATAATGGTATATGAAAAAAGTTAATAAACATACATGCTGTAATATTTTTTTAAAAGTGCTGATTCCCTCCCTTTTTTTCACTAGACCTTTTTTAATATGCTAATTTCACTGTATTTAATTGTAATGCAATAAGGCTTTTTTAATTTAACAGTGGTTATATACATATTTTCATCATCGGATCAGTTTAGATTAAGTTATCAGTGTATAAGATTGATCAAACAATTAAACATTAACACTTTCAATAAACATTAATTTTTTTCTCTTTCTTTTTTTAACAGTTGACACATTGCATATTGTCCTCACAATAGTTACACAGAGCACAGTGTGTGGGCATGACCCACCTTCCTATTGATGTTGCTAAGGAAAGAAAAAAAAATTCTTCTCTTTGAAATAAGAGGAAGCAGATGCATACACAGTCCAGTGTTCCACAATTGCAGTGGGCCACCAATTAAACTGGCAATGTTGGAGACTATTGATCCAAGCCTCCTACAGCTCATCTCATCAATCTAGCTCTGTGTTTCATGCCTCATAATTAAGCTTTTTTGCTGGGTGATCAAGGGCAAGCCAAAGCAAGACCTGTATAACAAAACATTCATCTTTTGTATGTTCTAAGGTCAAATCCCCTCAGGATTAACTTTGGATATACAGTGCTTTGTAGAACTGTTGTTAGTGTCAGCCTTTGGGATGAGTGACGGCCATTGCTTGGCCAGTTTGCTTTTTGTGAAAGCCTGAGAGAATGTTTTTCTCTGGGTGACTCTTCTTAAACACACTATAGTTCATTTATCCCTTCCTTATGAGGTTCCATAATCTCCTTGATCAGAACATTTGAGACACCTCTGAGTTATAGGATATTACAGCACAGGTTCTCTTATGTCCTGAGTCCTTACTGACCTTGAAGGACTAGGGCCAATCTTCACTAGACCTTGAGACTCAGATTTTTCCTTTTTTATTACTTTTAATAAGAAATAACAGTATGATAGTTTCAAAACACATTATTAGTACATTTGCAATAATTAACACATCACATATTGTTGTCCTCATAATAGTTATACAGAGTACAGGGCGTGGACATGATAAATTTTCTAATCAATATTGGTAAGGAACGAAAAAATATCTTCTCTTTGAACTGAGAGGAAGTAGTTGTATATATAGTCCAATCTTCCATAATTCCATTGGGTTACCAGTGAAACTGGCAATGTTGGAGGCTGTTGATTTAAGCCTCTTACAGCTCACCATACTAATCTAGCTCTGCATTTTATGCCTTGTAATTAAGCTTTTCTGCTGGGTAATCGAGTGCAGGTTAAAGCAAGACCTGAATGACAAAACTTTCATCTTTTGTATCTTCCAAGGTCAAATCCCCTCAGGATTAACTTTGGAACCATGTACAGTGTTTTGTAGAACTGTTGTCAGTGTCAGCCTTTGGGACTAGTCACAGCCATTGCTTGACCAGTTTGCTTTCTGTGAAAGCCTGAGAGAATGTTTATTCTCTGGGTGACTTTCCTTAAGTTTATCACTTTCCTCTGAGGTCCCATAATCTCCTTGACCAGAAAATTTGGGACACCACTTAGTTATAGGAGTTATAGCACAGGTTCTCTTATGTCCTGAGAGACTCAGATTTTTCATAACACTGGAATGGTAATATTTATGCAGGCTTATACCTGAGTAACAGGATTCATGTGACCATTGGACTTTTTTCATTAAGTTTTGCTTTCTTCTGATAGTGGATTTGAGCCCAAACGCTGCCTAAAGGAAAGCCATGGCAAGCAGTGAACAGCAGTGCCGCAGGAGCTCCAACTGTTTAAAGTTGGCTGGGAACCACAAAAATAAGCTCGTGTTTCACTGAAGAGAAATATTTAACCATCAAAAAAACTTTAAATACTACGAATAAAACCATTGCAAAATAAAAAAAAATATGTTTAAAAAGGATAGAAAATATTGAACTTTATGTACTGAGCAAATGCCAGGTCTAGCAAACAATGCTAGTCTTAGAATATTTGATTTAAAAACAAATTAAGGATTTATAGCTCCTGGGAAAAGATTTTCAGCAAAGCAGAAAACTTGACAGCATTCCTTTCTTTAATTTTATAAGTCTGTAATGTGGAATAGCTGAGGATGTCAGCTCTGTTTTAAGTAACAGAATCGATAACTGAGAAGTGAAACACAATCTGGAGGGGCCAGGCGGGATGGCTCAGTGGTCTAAAGCGCCTGCTTGGGGAAGCTTGGGCAGCTTCAGGGACCTCGGTTCAATCCCCGGCACCACATGCTGTGCCAGCCCTGCCCTTGGGGCGGGCTGAGCCAGCCATAAAAAATGAGTCAATATACCAAGGTTCTGAAACAAGAATAAAAATAATAATAAATAAAAATTAAAAAAAAAACACAATCTGGATTAGAAAATTATTGCTCTAATAAAAATTTCATATAAAAAAATTTAAAAACACAACTCAAAAACCACCAGTGCTCCCCTAATTGGGGGGTGGAGGGAAGGAACTCTTCTACATTGTTCGTGGGGTTCTACTCAGTATGGAGGTTTCTCAAAGACAAAAAGTTAAGCTGAGCCTCGTGACACACATGCCCGTAATATCAGTATTTTGTGAGGCTGACATAGGAGGATCACTGTGATTTTTGAGAACAGTCTGGGTTATATGGAACCTCTCTCCAAAAAAAACCTCCAAAAATAAAATCAGCAAAAATTCCTTCTAAAAGTAGAAATTCTCATTGACCCCAAAGAGCTTAAGTCATCATATTACAGCAAAACATACACACCCATGTTTGTTACAGCACAACTCATACCAGCTACATTTTGGAAGCACCCGATGGTTCATTGACAGATGAATAGATAAAGAAAACATGACACATAGAGTTCCTGAGCCATAATAGAGGAAATCTTGAGATGCTTGCAGAAAAATAAATGTACCTTGAGACCACAATGTGAAGTGAAATGAATCAGACCCAGTAGCTAAAACACTGCATGGCTTCTCTTAAATAAGAAACCCAGCCACCAGCAAGATGGCTCAGCAGTCTAAAGTGCCTGCTTAGGCAAGCTTAGGCAACCGCAGGGACCGCGGTTCAATCCCTAGCACCACATGCGGCATCAGCCCCACCCCCAGGGCAGGCTGAGCCAGTCATTAAAAATAATGGGTTTGGGGCCAGGGCAATAGCTTTGTGGTACAAGTGCCTGCCTGACAAGCGCAAGGTCCTGAGTTCAAACCCCGGTCCCCCCCACCAAAAAAAGTAGGAAACAAGGAGGTAACGTTATCGAGATGGGGATGGGTTCCAGGGCTTAGGAAGATGTGAGGGGAAGAAGTAAAAATGATTAAGATGTGATATTTATAGGTACAGGTTCCTCAAAATGAAGGTAAATTTATGAGTGTGAAATACATAATGATAAAAAAGAAATCTATAAAGAAGAGAGACATAACAAATAAAATAATTGTCAAGAATAAGAAGTCCTACCCCCAGGGCTTGCTGAGACTGGGCATAGTGATGTGCATCATCCCAGAGCTTGGGAGGTGGAAAACAGGAGGATCACCACGAGTCCAATCTGTGTAGTGAGACCCTGTAGACCCTGTACTAAATACAAAAAAAAAAAAAAAAAATCCAATCTTCTCAAGGAAAAGACTGAAAGACAGAGGCTCTATCATTTTTAATGATTATGGATCAAAGCAATGGCTTTCAGATCTGTTATTTAGCTTTAAAACTACTCCAAACACACAGTTATTACTGATGTTCAGGAGTAGCGGCCCTCTCTTCTCATACGTCTTGCAAGAGCTCTGTAGTGGTGGTCAAAGCTCTGAAGAACTTCTCTGAGAAAGCTACATCTCCACATATGTCAAGAAAAATGTAAATTTTTAAAAACTTTAAATTGTATTTCTGAAATAGAGGCCAGGGGGCTGGGGAGATAGCTCTGCGGCACAAGTACCTGCCCGGCAAGTGCAAGGTCATGAATTTGAACCACGGTCCCACAAAATACAATAAAATAAAAGAGGCCAATGCGGCCCTCACATTGGAATGTAATGATCAAATACAATTGCCACCTCACATACTCTGCTCCTAAAGTAAGAAATACAGGATATGCTACATTTATTATTACAAAAGATAACTACCAAGTGCTATTTAACATCCTGAACCTCTCCTACTACACTAACTGAAGCCACCCACATATTCAGAGAAACTCCTCTCAACAGGAGGAAAACTAAGGTGCAAAACTGGAAAGTTGGGAGGAAACACTGAGTAAAAGATTTATGAAACTGGATTTGCCAAAGATTTCTTGGACAGGACATCAAAAGCACAGACAAAAAAAAGCAAAAATACATAAATGGGCTGCATTAAACTTAAAAATCTCCACAAGACATAGGAAGCACTAATCAGAGGTCCTAGAGATATGCTAGCATCTCTAGTATGCAACCTGGGATATGCTAGAGAAATATCTGCAAAGGATACATATGGTAAGGAGTTAATATCCAGAATAGATTATACAAACAGCTCCTACAACTCAATATCAATAACAATTCAAGCAAACAACCTGATTAAAAGGTGAACAAAGGACTTAAATAAACATTTCTCTTTCTAAAATTCCACAAATGACCAACAAACATGATGTTCAATCAACATCACTAGCCATAGGGGAAAAAATGTATATCAAAGCCATAATGCAGTATCAACTCACAGCCATTAGGATAGTCACTTTAAAAAAATATATAGAAAATATGCTGATGGCATATGTTGCTCAGGATGAGGATAATTTGGAACTCTTATGTGCTGTGATGGAAATGTAAAATGGTGCAGCTGCTTGGAAAGCAGTATGGGGAGTCTTCAAACACTTAAAAATGGAGTTGCTTCATCTGACAATCCTACTTCTGGGTATTGTAGATGGTGCACAAGCATGCCCAGCCATATCATTATTTGTTACAAGATCCTCTTTTACCCATGCCTCTGCAGACACCTTTGTAAAATATGTCATTGAAAAAAAATGAGCCTGAGCACAGCCTGGAATTTATAATCCCAATGACTTGGGAAGTTGAGCCCAGGGTTTTGTAGCCAGCCTGGGCAACATAACAGAACCTAATCTCAAAAATAAATAAGTAAATAAATAAAGTGGGGAAAGATGAAAGGAATAAGTAGAGAACCTTAGGGCAATGTTATTATTCTGAATAATATTATAGTGGAGAATATAATCATTATCTTACCTAAAAAGTGAAGCCTAATGCAAACTATGGATTTAATAAATCCCAGTGTATTAATATTGGTTTAGCAACTGTAACAAATGCACCATACTAATACAAGATGATAGAAACAGGAAAAACCGCATACAGGGTAGGAGATAGAAAGGGTGGATGTCAGGGCTTGCAGCTAGATGTGCTCCCAGAGCCTCCCGCGGTCACAGGTGGGGCTCTTCAGAAATGGCTGGGTCTAGAGTGTGTGATGCTGGGATTCATGGTGACAAGCTGAGATTAAGGGTGCCTAAGTGGCACAGAGGGGACAGAGGAGGGCTGCTGGCACGCTTGCTGCGGCTGTCTTGCTGGCTTCTGTCTGGCATGCTATGAACTGCCTCACCTCTGCCACACCCCTCTGCCATCGCCGCCCTGCCTTGGAGCCAGCCAGCAACGGACTGAGAACTCTGCGAACGGTGAACAGAAATAAGGCTTTCCAACAGCTGTGGGTGTCAAGTATTTCATCTCAGTAAAGTAAGTAAAACTGTATATAAATGAGAATTCCTGGTACACACCACTCACATTTTTGGCAAATCTAAGCCTACTCTTAAAAAATCAGTCATTTTTTTAAAAATGAGACCATAAAAACGGGAGAAAAGCAAATATAAAAAAAAATTCAAAGAGCAAAAAGGATGTATGATTAATAAAATATATAGTCTGCTGAGCTATCTGGCTGGTCACTGATTCCATTTTTTATCTATGAAATTGACAAACATGTTTAAATGTTTCAGTATATTAATTAAGGATGGTAAGGTGTGTGGGGCCAAGCAGATACTTCCATATGTTAGTAGCAAAACACTGCAAACTTAAAAGACCTTTGGCAGGAAAAAAAAAAATGTCCGAAACTTAGAGACCAAAATATGATTACTCAATTTTTGTTTTCATGCTAGGGTGCTTCCTAACAGATCTACCTAGGGGTCAGTTGTGAGGGAAATTGAACTTCAATTTGTTATTGTTGTCTTGCGAGTGTAATTGTTAACGTCTAAAAAATGAATAAGATGCTAATACTTGACTCAAGAGATAGAAGTAATTTTTGCCCTGTATAGATGAAAATGATTTCGCATTAAAAAAAAAAAAGTACCAAAGGCCATGGCTTATCATCCTATTAGACATTAATCAAATTTATCTTGTTTCACATATTTTAGAATAATTTTAGTATTCTCTTTTTTCTCATACTTGTACCTTTCTTTGAGTCTGTCTTAGCTGGCTGGCAATTATTACATTTATTATTTATCATAAATATAAACTAAACAGAAGGGAGAAAAGAATGAATTAAAAATATGACCTATGTAAGGGCTGGGGAGATAGTTCTGTGGCATAAGTGCCTGCCTGGAAAGTGCAAGTTCATGAGTTCAAACCCTGGTCCCACAAAAAAAAAAAAAAAAAAATGCAGGCACTCTAGACCACTGAGCTAGCTCACCGGCCCTGGTCAATATTATTTTTCTTTTAATAAGAACTAACAATGTGGCCGGGCGTGGTGGCTCACGCCTGTAATCCCAGCACTTGGGAGGCTGAGGCAGGAGGATCACTGCGAGTTCGAGACCAGCCTGGGCTACAAAAGTGAGCTCAAAGCCAGCCTGAACTGCACAGTGAGACCCTGTCTCAAAAAGCAAAAAAAAAAAAAAAAAA
>PVJA010029008.1:0-27047 GCA_004027025.1 Myocastor coypus | reverse complement strand
TTTTTTTTTTTTTTTTTTTTTTTTTTTTTTTTTTGTCTTTTTGAGACAGGGTCTCGCTATGCAGTTCAGGCTGGCCTTGAGCTCACTTTCATAGCCCAGGCTGGTCTCGAACTCACACCAATCCTCCTGTCTCAGCCTCCCGAGTGCTGGGATTACAGGCGTGCGCCACCACGCCCGGCTACCTGTTCTATTCTTAAGGGTACCTCCTCATCAACTTATCACCTTTCAAAAGTCTCTACCTCCTAATGCCATTATGTTAGGCATTAAAGTTCCTATCAATGTGTTTGAGGGATGGCAGGCACAAAGGCTCAGATCATGTCATTTTGTCCCATGGCTACCACAACTCATCTTCTTCTTGTATGAAAACATATTCACTTTGCCATTAGCCTATAAAGGTTTACTATTTTTCAGCATCAACTCAAAATCCTGAAACCCAGAGTCTGATTGAAATGTCATCTGAATCACATACGAGAAAGACTCCATGTGTCCCGTATTGCAAGGCAAACTGTTCTCTTGTTGTGCACCAATGCAATCAAATAGACTATGAGAAGTAGTTAATTGTGATAGGACAGCTCAAGACCTAAGAAATGCCTACAGGATTAGTGGGGCACAGTTTTGGATGTATCTGTGCACGATTCACCTACAGGCCACAGACTGAGGTTGGCGGCACCCAGAGGTGGGGTGGCACCAACAATCAGGCCTGTGGTGTGGATGGGAGGAAACAGGCAAAGATGAAGGAAATTACTACTTTGTTTCTTCACGGCAGCTGCAATCGTCAGCACTGCTTTTGGGCCTGCGTTTCTATTCCTTTAGGATTTCAGCCCAGACTCTTCTGCCTTCTGACAAGGATTTGCATTGTGCTCTACAGTGAGTTCCAGGTCTTCAAGGAGATCTTCCAATAACTCTGCTAGCTTCCTAGCGATTAGATGGCTATTGAGGGGTCCTCCATCCATGACTCTGCAGGCAGCCATTGTGAGCCTACTTAGTAAATTCTTCATGTAATCCTACGCAATCTGCTCTTCGAGTGAAGCCTAAGTGGTACACTTACATGCTTTCAAAACAGACATAAAGTAAACTTTGCTATTTAAAAGCAATAAATAAGAATTAAGGAAGAGATGACATGATCTGAGCAGGCCTAAGACCTTAAAAGATAACTGCAGCCGTGCCCTGTGGAGCCACTGGTGTAGAAGTGCTACCTTCCAGACAGACTGGGTTGGCGGGCTAACTCCCATGGCTTTGGGATGCCTGCCACATGGTAGTTCTCTGTTCTGATCTCACTTCTGCAGTAGCTCTGTTCCTGCATCATGTGTTGGTAGCGCTCCCGGATTGGCATGTAACAACTGAGAGTCTGACAGTCTGAATTCTGAGGGGTGATGTGAAGCAACTGTTCAAATAAATCCCATGATGCTCCAGGGTGCCTTTTGCAGTCTAGATAGAGGTAGACCAACCTCCATGGCTTCACTGGGAGTAGCTTGTAGGGCTCCAAGGACCATGGTGCTACACCTCTTGGGTAACAAAAAGATTTAATAATGGAGTATAATGAACAGAGCTTGGAAGGATGAAGGGTAAATCATGTCCTCGGCTTCTCCTTTGAAGTAATTTTGCTTCCCAGACTCTGAACCTGTCGGCCTATTATGAAAATGTCAATTCTGATAATCTCTGAAAAAACTTTCTGGTTTTACTTCCACTGTCAGAAAGAATATGAGCTGACCCATTTGAACTAATCTCTTTATCAAATGGTTGGCTAGCTGGAGCTTTGGTGTTCTCTTCTCAATCTGCTTTCTTCACTTAGATATATTACTAGACGAACCGCATGCTGTGTCAGCCCTGCTCTCAGGCATGCTGAACCAGCCACCAAAATCAGGCATGATCATACATGCCTGCAATCCTGGCCCTGGGGAGGCTGAAAACAAGAGGATTGCTATGAGTCTGAGACTCGGTACCAAATACATTTAAGAAAAGAAGGAAAGAAAAAAAGAAAGAAAGAAAGAAAGAAAGAAAGAAAGAAAGAAAGAAAGAAAGAAAGAGAAAGAGAGAGAAAGAAAGAAAGAAAGAAAGAAAGAAAGAAAGAAAGAAAGAAAGAAAGAAAGATTAATGAACTAAGTTTTTCTCATCTTCTGGTTGTGATTCTGCTTTGTTTAAAAAATTCTGATTTTTTAAAGTTATTTCTTTGTCTTGCATTTTATTATGTGTTCAAACACAGGCCACATGCCCTCTGAACATTACTTAGAAACCTCTTCAGCACAATATCCTATTTCATCACTTGCAAAACTCTCTAACATCAACACAGTGTGGCCAACATGGCTAACATTTTATCACAAGCGTCTTCCTTTAATTCACACCATTATGTTCCTAATCAAAAGAGCTTTACTGCTCTATCCACATTCGGTTCAGCTTTTTAGACATTCTCTAAGATCAAAACTCTCTGTATGGCTCTTCTCTTATTTTGGGTCCTTACTAGAATCTTCTGCTGACTGTGAAAATGTAGGATCTTTCTAGAATATACAAAAAAAAAAAGATTTCAATTTATTTTCCTTATCCGCTTTCAAAATTGTGCACTTTTCTTTTTTTTTATATTTGTTAAGGCAGCACCTTCACCAGTATATATATATATATATATATATATATATATATATATATATTTTTTTTTTTTTTTCAAAGTTATGGAGGTTGGGAGATCCAGGGTCCAGGTGGCAGCATGTTTAGCATGGGGTGGTCACAAGCTTACTTGGTGATGGATGGTAGCCTCTTGTTATGTCTTCGCAATGTGGAATGCATAAATGAGCTCAACAAAAATGATCAGGGCGCTGACACCATTTATGAGATCTCTACCCCTGTGCCCCAAATCATCAACCAAAGGGTCCCACCTTCTGATCTCCTATGACTACTTGAGGGCCAGAACTTGTGAATTGGGGCTGGGAATATAAAGCATTCAGACCACAATGATGGGTTGGAATGATCTGTGGAGAATGAGGGATAAGAGACAAAGAGCAAGAATGGTTGTACACATAAATGCCCCCACACACACACACACTTTTTTTTTTTTTTTTTTTTTGGTTTTGTTTTCTATTTTCTATACTGAGGATCAAACTCAAGACCTTAATTTTGTTGGACAGGAGCTTATATCCTAGCAGTGATTCTTTTGCCTTTTTTAGACCAAACTTGCCAAATCAATTAAAAGTGCATACTAGTAGAATAAATAATGTTTTTCTTAAAAGTAATTAGATATAGATTCTTTACTTGAAATTTATTTTTCAGTTTACTTTAATTAAAAACAACAACAAAAATCTGCTGGTAGCTTGATTTAAACAACAGGAGATTTTTAAAAATGTATTTAGTACAAGGCCCACAGGGTCGCAATATATAAATTGGACTCATAATGATTCTCCTGCTTTCAACCTCCCAAGCACTGGGATTACAAGTGCACCCCACCACACCTAGTTTCAGTCACTGCCTCAGCATGCCCCAGCGGTGGGGTCAGCACGACATGCTGGGGATTAAACCCTAGTCCCTGTATCTGCCTACGTAGGTGCTTTAGTCTGTTGAGCTATCTGGCCAGCCCAAGAATTTTTTGAAGGTATAATTAGAAATCAACCTTGCAATTTTCTTCAAAATGTATAAAAATCATTTAGACTCAGGGTAAATTTGCCAAAATTAATATACTTGAATTATTCCTGTAAGTATATAGCAATTGTTTGGGTCACACAAGAGACACAATCACAATGAATATTTTCTTATAGCTCCCATAATGAACTTTAAGATAAGGCTAAATATAGAGCTATCCAATTTCATAGTATAATGATACTCAAAATAAATCATTAAAGCACAAAGCAAACTTAAGGATTGCCATCAGATTTATTAGTAAAAATGTGAATAAAAACATAAGTTGCACATTTCTCAAAACTCTGTAAGTATGTTTAATGCAACTCTCACAGAATACTTGAGACTGAATATTTATTTTGAAAAATAAGTTTATTTAGCTCTTAGTTCTGGAGGTTGGGAACTCCAAAGTATCCTGGAAGAGCCCTCAATTCAGTGACTCCATAATGGAAGAAAAAGGGCAAGTGATATCAAGGCAAAGAATGAAGAGAGGGCTGATCCTGCCTTTATGACAGATACACTCTCACTAAAATGAACCCACTCCTGCAGTAACATCATTAATCCATGCACAAGGGCAGAGCCTTCCTGTCCTAGTCACCCTTGTTTTGGTCCAACTTCTTAACACTGTTGTTATGGAAATTAAGCTTCTGACTCCTGAACTTGGGAGGAAGCCTTCGAAGCTTCACTGATTTCTCTTTATTCTCTTCCGGCAAGTGAGCAAGCCTTGGTAGGGGTGTGTTTCCATTGCTTCAAGGAAGCTGCTATCATTCAAAGGAAAAGTCATTCTATGTAGAAGAGTGGCTATGACAGAACGAAGACAGTAACTGATTAAACAGGCAACAGGTAAATTAATGTTGCATCCACAGTCATGAAGTGTGTCAGTGCAACACATTCTCGCAAATGTCATCCTCTTCATGTTGTAAATAAAGAAGCTGAGAGCCTGAAAGATGAAACAACGTGCTCAAGATCTGATGGCTACTGAATGGGCAGAACTGAGACTTCAGGAAGTCAGAACAATTTTAGGACTCACTGAGCAATCTCTTATTGCCTTTCACACACCACACATCTAACAATATTGTCACCAATCTTATTTATTAACATATTGTTTATTAAATTTATAGTGTTCATTACCTCAGATACTTTTTAAATTAGTCTTCAGAAGTGCAAAAACTTTCAGATGTCTAGCGTCCCTGCTAGAAATCATGGTTCAAAACAATGGTCAAAGTGATTTGTTATCACTAATGAACTCTTTAGATTCATTGTGAGTCTAAAGGTCTAGGGTATGAAGACTTTTGGGGTGGCACTTATAGCCTAAAGATTCAGAGCTATAGCTTTATATACCAAAACAAGAAGCTGATACTTACAACTAAGATACTTAGGCCATCAGCATAGAACAGATAAGATCACAAAAGTCACAGAGCTTTGAAAAATATTTTATTCCTTTAGCTATTAAAATGTGTAATTTCTCCATAGTTATAGAAAATAGTGAAAAAGTTTGGTTAAACTTTGTTTCATCTGAAAAGAACACGAACTTGGAAATCTGACCTACCTCATCTATAAAATGGACTTCTCTTCAGGTTTCTTTAGGAACTAAATAAAACTTTATAGTTAATATGCCTAGCACAGATCTTTGAAAGTGATGTTTTGGGATCCTTGTCAGTTCTCTTTTACTGTAACGTGAATATTTCAATACAGAACTCACCTAGAGTTTAATCCAGCCACATAGTTAAGACGTTTTTTCCTTCAGCTTCAACTTAGACTCCAGTGAGAAAATTAAATGCCTGGTACCACCACATGAGCTAAAAAAGCATAGATTTCACCAGTAGAAAAGCCAGGGACCAACAAATGACACTTACCGATCTCTTATTTTTCTTTAATTTGTAAAGAGATATTTCAATTTTACACTGAGTTCATGAATAGAGTCCAGCCAAGGAACACAGAAGGAGTAGGAAATGCCATCTAGCAGAACGGCGCTGGCTGGGCAGCAAAAGGGCTTTCTGCGGGTTACACAGCTTATTTGATCATTCCCAGGAAGTTGCTCTTCCCAACAATCAAGAGTACACACTGCTCTCCAACCAAACTAACAAATAAACTCATAGTTAGAAATGGCTTAAAAATGTAAAAGATACAGAACACCTCTCCCAATACTGATCTAGGTGTCAAAAGTGCAGTTTCAGTGAATAAAAAGAAAACTGCATATACATCCAAATTGATGCAGCCACTAAAGATAGGAGAGAGTCGAGCAGTAAGTACTGAATTCTGAGTGATTTGTATCTAAGGCTTATGGCCAATAATCATTCACTTAGGAAGACAAGAAAAGGTAACTCAGTACTCTGTCATGGCTAACACCATGTGGTCCAGTGTGCGTTATTTTCAGCAAACACTGTCTTCGTAGCTGAAAGATACTGCAATAGGGTAAAACCTTTTCATTATTTGGAGATACATTTTAATATTATTTTGAGTATGATTAATCTTGGTAACAATTTTTCATTCAGATTTAATTGAAGATGGATTCAGAGGAATAATCATCTGCCTGAAAAATAAATTCTGAGCAGGTGAATATGGCACTGGTAGGATTAAGAAAGTTTCAAAAAGCTTCACATTTACAACAAAAGTGAAAAACTGTTATGTTGATCACAATGACCAATTTAAGTTTGGTTTTCATAAGATTTTAATATACATTAAGGAAAAATTGCTACAGAAAAAAATCCAAGTGATTCAGTAAAGTTTCTCATCCAGATTACTACTTTGAGTTAGTACCTCCTCAACATAGATTCTAAATTATCTTACCTGCCTTACTTAGAATCCATGAAAATCCCAAAACATAAAATTTAAATAAGCTTTTGCTGTTTTTGGATTGGTAATCATCTGCATGCCTATATCAGATAGCTCCAAGACATAAATTATTGTATATGTTTGAAATAATTAAGGGTCAGGAGACAGCTCAGTAGAATGAGTGCTTGCCTGGCAAGTACAAGGGCCTGAGTTCAATTCCTGCTTCTGAAAAAAAAAAAAAAAAAGAAATAATTTTGCCTCCAACAGTATACAAGTTCAAAATTTGCCTCATTTAGTGCCTTCTTTCAAGAGACCAAAAACTGAACAGAATAAGTGCTTGCCTGGCAAGTGCATGGTCCTGGGATCCATCCCTAGTACCACTAAAAACAAAACAAAACAAACAAAAAGAACTGAACAGAATGGGTAGACTGTATCACCTGGTACCTTAGGAATGCCTTATTCCTGACTGATAGTATATCTAAGATTTCTTCTCTAGTTTCACCTTGGAAATGCCACAGTTAAGATCTTCAAACATTCTGATGAATTATACATGTGTTTAGGAAGAAAAATAGTCAAGTATGCTTAGGTTCAGCAACCTAACATAACTATCATTAGAAAGGCAAACCACAGACCCCTTGATTTAGAGCTACTGTGAAGATTCCTACAAACTGGCAAAGACAGAAAAGCAAACACTCATTTAGGATACGAATGCACCATCCAGATACACACGTATACACAAGCACACATGCATAGGCCTGGTAGGCTTAAAAACTCTTGAGTGCTTATCTGGATAATTTATCCAAGAAAAGAATGGATATAACTGAGACATGAATTAGTAACTTGGAAAAGCATAGACTAAATGTTAATTTCACAAGACAGAACAGAAAAATAATATACAAAAAGAGAGTGAGATGAAAAGCAATATTAGACTTAGTTGATAGCTCTAAGAAAAGTAGCAGGGGAATAGTCAATGTTTCAGAAAGATAAAAGGGAATACACAAATCATGGGCAATAATTACACAAAACAATGAAGTTCACAAGATTTGAGAAAGAACAGAACTTCCAGATGGAGCAGAAAAGCTTACTGTGTAAAAGCTTGTCTCATCCACAGCTCAGATGTGTAGGAGGGCATTAGGTACACTGCCACGAGAGCCAAGACAATGCCTGGGCATGGCTTGGGAGAGATTGCTTTTTGAACTATCAACAGGAGAAGGTAGGCTTCATTGAGACTTCTGGGCAGAAAAGGATAACCTCGTGACTGTGAGCTGAGCAGAACATTAGCAGAACCTACCCAGAACGTGCAGAATAGTGGACTAGTGTAATCGGTCTCACGAAATCCCAGGGCCAGTGGGTCAGATGAGATATTGGCAGAATGTCCAGTGGCAGGGCCTGTGCAGGGAAACTGCAGAGAGAGCACGGAGGGTCCACTGGCCACAGGCTGGATTACAGCACTTTACAGAGCTCTGGCTCACACTTCCTTACTGCAAGAAGGTGGGGTAGAGTGCTGTGATGTAAAGCATGCAGCAGTGAACTGTTAACCTGCTTTGCTTCACTGTGCAAGTGAGCTGCATCCTGCAGAAGAACTGACTTCCAGCATAAGCAGGACGGGGATCCTACAGGTAAGACTAGTTCACTTGATTCCAAGGGTCTCTCACGTAATTCTTATTTGAATATTCTGCTTCTGTTACCAGAATCCACTAGGCTTGACAAAAGTTTTGGGAACACAGAAGGGCTTTTCAGGAACATAACACCAGATGTTCTAGGTTTCCATAGAGCAGAGACTTGTGCAAGAAATATACATGAAGAAGATGCATGCATGAAAATATAGGGGTTACTCCTTTGAGTTATAAAAGCAATGAGAACACGTTACATACATCTGGAGAGAAAACACCAGTTTCTAATGAAGACAAACCAGCCTGGCATCCGCTTTCCATCTCCACCTGCCGCGGTACAAGAAAGAACACAGTCTCTGGACTTGGGAGGGCCAGGTACATAATCCAATAGCCCTGGCACCAGATGAGCTATTGTCCAACTAGTTGTTAGCATAAAAGTAGTGTTGTGCGTCTGTAATCATGTTGTACCTCCAAAATTAAATTATAGCTACAGCAAAGTCCTAAAATGCATAAAATAAACCATATATATTCTACAAAATCCCTTGGAAGATTACGTACCAGCTTCTAAGGTGTCTTCTAATCTGGAAACAAAAGCATGCATCATCATCATCATTATTCTTATCATTATTGTTATTATTACTGTGTGTGGGGGTGTGTGTGCATGCAGGGTCTCACTATGCAGCTCTGATTCATAGTTATTCTCCTATTTCCTCTCTCTTGAGTGCTGGGATTATAGTTGCGCACTGCCACGCCCAGACTGATGCAGCAGGTGGGGCCAGGAATTGAACCCTGACCCCTGCGCTTCCCTAAGCAAGCCCTTACCCTGCTGAGCTATACCACCTGCCCTCATGCTTGATTAAATAGAATATTTTTAAGTCTTTTCCAGGGCATCATGTTGATATTCAAATGTCAATTTCAATTTTTAGAATGAAAAGAGGAAGGTCAGTGCTAATAAATTAAAAAGTCTCCCTACAAACTTGCTAAACAGATATAAGCATGCTATTAGAAATTTAAGCTGAAGAGATAAAGACAATTTATGAATGAACATATTGAAATGGGTGATTAAAAAACAAACTCAATAAAGTCGGTAATCCTAAAAATTACTTTGGGTCTGAAAAATATGACATGACAGGAGCAGTTTGTTACTGAGAGCCTTGTGGCATGACCACTAAAGGTGACACATTATTCCTTATTGGATCCTAAATGTTTTGTACAGGTAGACAGGTACTAAGTGGAATAATGAAGGACAGCCTCGTCTGAATTATTTTAGGTAATACATAGAATTAATGTTAAATTTCCTGAGAGCAATTATTGTTGTATGGTGATGTAGAAGATCTTTCTTATTCCATGAAATGCTAATAAAAATACTCAAGTCTGAAGATTAATAACTGTTTTAAGCAATTGTCGATCTGCTTAGTTAACTATTGACATGTGACGAAAACAAGGACTAGAGTGAATGCTCACATTATTATTCCTTCAACTTTTCTGGAAGCTTAAAATTACTCAAAACAAAACATTAGGAAAAAAATTAAAGAATTGGAAAATGTATTAAGAAATGATATTTCAGATGCAAACAAAGCCAAACTTCGATTTTGCTGTTGCCTATTTTAAAAATGATAATGAATGAACATGTGGAATTATTTTTCTGGACCACAGCAAACTGTCAGGATCTTTCTGAGATTATGGAACATGTGGTCTCGTCAGGCACTGAAAGAGAACTGAGTGGGAGAAGGTGGATTCTGATCTCAGGCTCTGCTTTGCATTGCCTCCAACCCCTATACTGGGCAACCAGCTCAATTTCCTTTTCCTTCCCTCTGTGCTGATAAAAGATTTGAATTTCAGATACACAGAAAGCCCATCTTCAACTGCCTCTATTTTCATGAGCTTAAACCTAATTTTGGACCAGAATATGCATGTCACATAGATATTTTATGCGTAGGTCAGTGTGACCACGCCAAGCAATGAGGAGAAGAGAGCAGACACTAGATCTCCTAAGTGCTTAGCTGTGCTGCAGAAGGGTCTTCTAAAAATAATCAAGTTCACGCTGAAAGTAATGAATTTGTACCCTATGAGAAATGACATAATTCATTTGGAAATTCACCAGGTTTTCTTTGAGAAAATGGATACTATATATGTATATATTCACTGACACCTGGCACATCTAAGATCGTCTATGCCAAATTTTAGCCTGGAGGAAATTTTCACCAACAACTTATAAACCTCTGAAAGTAGAGGTTAATAGAAAAAGCTGAAAGCCAGGTGTGGTGGCTCACACCTGTAATCCCAGCACTCGGGAGGCTGAGGCATGAGGATTGGCGCGAGTTTGAGACCAACCTGGGCTACAAAAGTGAGCTCAAGGCCAGCCTCAACTGCATAGCGAGACCCTGTCTCAAAAAGACAAAAAAAGAAAGAAAGAAAAAAAAAAACCTGAAACATCCTTAATGAAAGGTTGCTACGGCAGCGATGCGAGCTTACCACCAGCATCAAATATCTGCCGTATTTAGGGCCCCTGTCCCCTTAGATAAGCTTTCCTTGAGTGAAATTAAGGCATCAGTTGATGAGTTCAGGAAGACTTTTCTTTCTGTGTCATAGAATCAGTGGCTCACCATGTAGTTAGGTGAGCTAGTCAGGTGGGAAGAGGAGAAAAAGAGGAAGTATTTGAGTATGTCTCAGATGGTGTTGACTAGAGAGTAGCTATAACCTATTCATTGTGACCTAACACTTTTAGCAAGAAAATTCAAGACAAACGATAAAGAAATAAAAATCAAACAGTTGAATTACCATGTAAAAACAACCATGGACAGTCATTTATATCAGAAAGAGCTCAAACAGTAAGTCAGACTATATTTCTAAGTGATTTTTAGAAATGTATATTTTCAGGAGCTATAGACCAGTCCTTCAGAGTGTAGTTCGCATGGCTTCTTCATGTGGCCACTGCCTGGTCTCTAGGGGATTGGTGTTTCTGATACAAATATGGGGTCTTTCAAATATAAATAATGTACTGATTTTATGTAATCAAAACAGCCATCATTTTACTGGCAACTCATCCTAAACCTCATCATTCCTCTTGTGCATTCCACAGAAGTGTCCTGGGCACTGCAAGAGAAATAGGAGTGGAATAACTGATGTGGTACCTATTTCAACATCACTGCTAGTGGTAACTTTTGGGGAATTCTAACTCATCACTGTGGGTTTTTAACCCTTTGCCAACATTAAGTGACTACAAGGGGCACTGGAAATAGCAAAGTGACTAATTTTATAGGGGGCTGAAACAGCAATATGCAGGTTGCTCCCTCAGGCCTACGGTGATAAGGTGAGGTTTTTTCTTTGAGGGCAGGTGCAAAGCACGAGGTCCATTTCTGGTATCTCATTGACCTATGAGGATTTCAATACTGCTGGAATTTGAATAATTTTCTGCATGAGTAAGCTTCTGTTTAAGACCTGAATGAGGGGGGAAAAAGCATAAGCCACTGGAGACTTCCATCGCCCATAAATGGAGTACTAATTTGTTGGTCAATTTTACCTCATAAATATGCACTGATTGGGGAACACTATCCTCAATAAATTATGCTCTGACTCTGGGGAAAACAGTTGCAAGCTCAAATGTAAACCTAGGATGGGAAATATGATACAGTGAAAAAGATTATAAATTTGGGTTTGATGGTTATATTAGTGTCACCAGTCAAGCTGCTTATATTTGACATGTGGTTTGCCCTTGGCAGTGTGGCATTCTTGGTCAGTTAATCCTAACTCTGGGGACCTTTCAGAGTTAACACAAAGCAATTTTAGGACTTCAATATAATTTTTAATTTTGAGATCTCAGTATATAAAATTGTAAAATATGTTTAAAGAGAAGTTATTAGTTGTTTTGCCTATGTTTCTATTCATATGAAAATATTTGCCTTTTGCCAGAAAGGCATGACAGAAATCACTCAGTCATAAGCAGTACATCATTTGTGATTATTTAGAACTACTTCACATTTCTTATTACTTACATAAAATCTTCCTCATGGTACAGCAAGATGTGGTCTAAAGAAAATAGCTTTGATTCCATCCAAGCACATTGGATCTCAGGTATGATTTTTGTGGTCCACTTTAAAATTTGCATATAAGTGATATTGTGTTAAATGACTCTCAAGTCAGGCATCTAGGGAAAAACGAATTAAACACAATGAGCTTAAAAGTAAAGTGCAGAGCAGTTCCGCCTCGAAGGACAGACTGCATGTGGCGCTGAGGTTTGACTTGATTTTCAAAAGAAGTGGTTTGTAAATTCAACTCAAGTTCAAGATAAAAGGGAGACTTTCCATCCCAACCCACTGGACCATTCAGGTTTATTAGATGCCCCTCCCATCTAAGTCAATCCCAGGTGGGCTTCCAGGGGAAATGGTACATGCCATTTCTTAAGCTTGAGCTTTAAAAAGTACGGTAAGTACATCTTCGTGTTCCTGTTCATTTCCTCCTCTTACAAGCTGTACATGATGTGGCTGGAGCCATTCAGGAGGGGACAGCATCCCAGGTGATGGTAGGGTAACAGCATGAAAAGAAACAAACCAAAAAAAGCATGGGGCCCATTCTTGAACAGTTAGTCCAGACTCTAACCCAGGGTGACTACATACCCAAGGTTTATTGCGAGAGAAAGCGTAAATTTCTGATTTCTACGAGCTACCATATTTTCTAATAACATGGATTAGTCTTGCCTTAACACATCTTCAAGTTGCAGGGTTTCTAATACATAAACAAACTGAGATTCACTTACTTCTGTTTTTGGTAGCACCCAGGTACCTACACACTCTCTGAATAGTCAGAAACTAATTTCTGCAGGAGGCTTATTTTAGCTATTGCACTCTCTTAGAAAATTATCTGCCCCAAATCAAACAGTATTTTTAAATACATGTCTGGAATGATGGAACTGGGAGCGTGTGCAGATGACATAAATTGGTTGATATTGCTTACATCTTGGGAACCAGAAATAGTTCAGTGTGAGCTTGATAAATTAGGAAAATTGACAGGAAAAAACTATGGGAGAGTAAGTAGGACAAGGGCAAGATGTGACAGTGAGAAGCCAGAAACAACAACAACAACAACAACAACAAATGGGGATTAAAGACAGGCACACTCTGCCTCAGCAGTAGAACAAGAGAAAGTCCGGAGAGGTTGCAAACCTACAACTCAGAACCAACCAGCGAACCGGGCTTGCTGCTTAGAAGCCTAAATGGTACCATATTACCAGGACTATGCTGTGGAAGACATATTTTGCCTCTGTGGCCACTACTGAAGACCTTATTAAAGCACCATGTCTAGTTTTATTCTTAGCTCTTTATGAGGAATGTGGTACAACTGGAAAGAGTCCAGCACAGAGCAACTGCAATGATAAAAGGGTGGGAAAATAAAGGCTGAGAGGAAAGGTTAATAACTGGGATTGTTTAGCCTGAAGGAGCAATAGGGCTGAAGGGTGACTTACAATCTGTCTAAGTACGTGCCCAGTTATAATAATGAGCATGCTGACTAGCTGTTTCACGTGGATTTAATGAGAGTATAAGGCAGAAAATTTATACTGTTGCCTTAGATTTCTGTTTGATACAAGGAACCATGTTGGGAGAGAAAAATGTTGTTCTGCACAGGAAAAGAAAAAAAAAAGTCTTTAAGAAAGGAGTTGAACAATCATTTTTCCTTCAGGCCTCTTTACACTTGAACACAATGGGCATTTGCTTGACCTTAGAGGCAAAGAACCAGCACGACTAAGGCAGCCACAGGGTTTAATTTGCACCTTTTGCTCACCAGAGGGTGGAGAAGAAAAAGGGCTTAAGGAATTCATTTTATAGGATAGCTACAATTGGGGGATGTTTACATTGATGAAGCTCAATTTCCTTGGACTTGAGTTCGAGCCCTTCATACCTCATGCTGTGCTGTTCCCTGCACCATGCGGGCTACAGAGACTGGGCATGGTGGTGCACAGCTGTAATCCCAGTGCTAAGGAGGCCGAGATAGGAGGATCACTATGAATATGAGCAGCGTAGTAAGATCCTGTAATCAAACACATAAAAAGATTTTTAAAAAGTTAAAGCACAAATCCAGGAAAACTTAGAATTTAGGCTGTACTTTGATAGGTTTCTGTTGAGATGAGTACTCATTTGTATAGCTTTTTTTCTCCTTCTGCTTCTCCTCCTCCTCCTTCTTTTTCTTTTTCTTCTTTCTAATTTTTTTATGTTGCTGGGAATTGACCCCAGAGCCTTGTGTCTGCAAGTCAGGAGCTCTAACACTGAGCCACTCTCAGCTCTATAAAGGTATTTTTGTTTTAAAATAAATTATTTTTAGTAACATAAATACGTCAATGTGTAGAAGGTCAATTATTACTTCGTGAATTAATATTTTATCAATCATCAATGTATTCCTGGCAAGCACAAGGGCTGGTTTCAATCCCTGGTTCTGGAAAAAAAAATCAATATACGAAAAAAAATCAGTAAAAGATATTTCTATTGCAAATTAGTCAAATATTTTGGGTATAGTACAGTACAAAATATTTGCAGTATGATTTCAGAGTCCACATTACAACTAATCATAAGAAGCTAATAGATATTTAGTTGTGATATAATAAAGAATAGTGAACATTATCTGAAAATGCTATTAAGTAGCCCATTATTACCAGCTACAAATTTGCATGAGGAAAGATTATCTCTACACATGTTAATATTACATGTTGCAGAAGATTAAATTGGAAAAGTAGGAACTTCATTTTTCTCAAATGTATTTTTGGTTAGAAAATATTGCCAATAAAATCTTATTTATGATGTGCCATGGGTTTATTATTGTAATTTTTTATAAGTTAATAAATGTTTAAATATTTTTCAGTTTTAATTTATAATTAACTATTCACAGGTATAACTCTCATAACACAAGATACTTGGATTCTTTAATAATTCTTTTTTTAAAATTCATTTTAATGAGAGAAAAAGGTAAAATAGCAATGAAACAGTTTTAAAATAAGTTAGTAGGATGGTTACAATTAATACTACGCATATCAGGAATAGGTACAGACCTGGTATCCTGTCTAAATAATATTACTACAAACTTCTATTATCAATGGAGTAAGACATATAGATATATCCTATACATATGTATCCTTCTGTGTGTGTGTATATATATATATATATATATATATATATATATATATATATACATATATATTTCTTTTTAAAGTTTCTAATAGTAGAAGAAAATGTCATACCATATCTTATAAGTAGATTGTGAGTCAGAGATATAGTATGACTCATAAAATAAAAAATACAGTTAAACAATATTTAGAATAGTAATTAAAATTGATGATAGAGTTACAGTAGACAGAGGTGAGGTCCAAGGACAAGGAAATGAGGGAATTGGCCTCAAATGAAAGTAAGAGTGCAAGCAGAAATAAGAGAGAAGCCTATCTGTGTTACCCCAAGACAAAGAACCTGTTGGTGTTGTGCCAACAGCCTAAGATAGAAGGAAACCCCAAGCTGGAAAGTGTTTAGCTAGCTACTGGAGGATGAAGTCTTTAAATTAAATAAAAAAATTCCTGGGTGGTGCCTTTGGCTGCTTTCAGTGCCAATTCTAGAGGAAGAGAAACTGCAGAGGAAGATGTAGGCAGCACATGTAGCCTGTCAAAGGCATCGACTCTGTGGGCTGTGACCACCAAAGTCTAGGTACCTTGAGCACTGTGCAGAGGAGGCTGGACATGGAGCTGTGAGATTCATTTTCGTGGGCCAGGGAGATCTCTCAGGGGCATAAGTGCCTGCCCAGCTAGCTCAAGGTCTCAAGTCCACAGATTCATTTTTACTACTGGATTTGTGACTTAGTTTGGGCCTGTTATTGCTTTCTATTTGCCTATTTCTCACTTTTTGAATGGAAATGTTAACCTCTACCTATCCTGCTATGTTCTACTGGAAGTAGATATATGTTTTGATTTTTATAGTTGACAGCTAGAAGTCTGTCTTGAGGATCAGATATAGCCCCACACTTTGAATTTCAAGTTAATTCTAGTATGATTTAAGACTTTGAATCTAATGGGAAGGAATATTTGCATGTTCTTATGGGCCTTCTCAAACTGATGTGAAGTAGTGACTTTGTCGCATGCTGCAGACAGGTTCACTCCTGACAACCATAGAATATGGTTTGAGTATGCTTTGCCCTGTTGGAAATTTGCATGGAAAGAAGTCCCCACTTAGGAGGCAGTAAGAAGGTGAAACTTCATGTGTTTATAGTGTTTAGAGGTGGAGCTTCTGAGTAGTGATTATGAGAGGGCACAAGGTTGGAGGCCCTCCATAATTGAACTCAGGTGGCTTTACAGAAGAGAGAAAGAGAAAGAGAGAGACAGTCAGACAGGTGGACCAACCAACCAGAGGCACCAGAGGATCATCATTGGTGAGCTTCTGGATGCCCCATACCACCTCAAGACTCTCAATATAAAGAACACCACCAGGTGTGTTCTCTTGACTTTGGACCAAAACTGAGTCAAAATAAATCTCTTTCCTTTAAAATTTAAAGCAATGGGGCTGATCAGATAGCTTAGCTGACCAAAGCACTTGCTTAGGTAGGCATAGGACCAAGATTCAGTCCCTGGAATGTAGTGTGGGCTCCTCCCCTGGGGTACATTGAGACTACTAATGAGACTGGGCATTTTGGTGACATGCCCTTGTAATCCCAGCACTTGGAAGGCTGAAAACTGGAGGATCACTATGAGTTCAGTTTGTATAGTGAGACCCTGTAAGACCCAGTATTCAAAAAAATACATAAAAAATAAATAAAATAAAATAAAATGAAATTTAAGCAGCCTATGTTATTGAACCATTAACAACAGGAACTGAACTAGGACACTTACCATTCTCCGTATGACCTAGACTATCTTTATAGACAAATCTAACAAAGTCATGCAGCTATAAAAGGGGAAGGTCAGGTTTATGAATTATTCAAAGGACTTTTAGGTGGTATTATATGATATATAAAAATCAGGAAAGATCCTTGTTCCCTAACTGCATAAGATTCTATATTCTTTCTCCCCTTGTTCCTATAGAAATTGAATGAAGTAATGTCAGCCTGGTCATTTGGAAGAGAAGGACTTCAAAACATTTGAAAGACTGATTTTGGACTTTGAACTAAGCAAAGGGTTTCTGATTTAAAGCTATGTGATGAAAATGTCTTCCTAGTTCTTTCAAGATTTGATAATAATGAATGTGGTAGGGCTGGATTTCCCAGAAACAGACTCTGAAGTTGAGAATTGCATGCAGATGCTTTATTTATGGGAAACAGGACAACACATTAAGGAGCAGAAGAAAGAATAAGAAAGAAGGAAAACTATAAGACAAGCCAGAGCAAATTCCATGATAATCTATCCAATTGAGATGGTCCTTCACAACTGCCTTGAAGTTAGACAAAACTATCAATTTGCTAGGCACTCAAGAAATGATTTTGGAAAGAGATTTTGTGAGAACCTTTGTTACACTGGAGAGGGGTCCTACAATTAAAGCTTAGTAGCTGCCATTCCTGCTATCCAAAGGCACAAGTCCTGCAGCCTAGAAGGTGGAAATGTGTACATGAGCCTGTCCATTGACCTTTCTGGGTTCTCTTGAATTTTGCATTTCTTTACAAATGAATTAAGTAGGCTACCACTGACAATCCTGTATACCTTTGAATACTTTCCACTTGATGTCTATCAATTGTTGTGTAATCTATCAACACAAAAGGGCATTAATATTATAAGATATGGTGAAGAGAGAAGATCTGACTCACCACAAAGAAGAAGCGAAGTAATAGGTGTAGAGCTGTATTTTGAAGTGAGTGGCCATGGGGAAAAACTGGAAATTAACAAGAAAGAGATTAAAACCTCCTAAGACTCAGAGAGTGGGACAAGGACACAGTAAGAGGAACAAAATACTCCAGCATTTGCTACCCAACTTCACAGTTAGAGGAGGGGGTTTCCCTTTTTCATAGGAATAAAGGTAAAAGCTTAGTGTTTCAGTGGAGATATTGGCAAACCTGCTGCTGGTAAGTTGCACAATGCTTGTAGGATTGTAACCCACTGAACCTGAAATCTATCTTAGCCTTGATTTGGAAAAGCATTTCCCATTATCCTTCAGGGTGCAGTAGCTGGGAACCAACTGTGCCTATCTCCAACCATGTACTACTCCTCTTGGCTGCTGTGGGGGGCTTCAGCTGGAAAAATCAGGGGGAAAGTGCCTTGGCCATCATCCTATACCCAGGTGCATGAGCTTTCAGGTAGGAGTGGACGGGCACTCCCATGATAGCAGTAGAAAGGAATGCGACAGCCTTTCCTGCCACAACACATGGATAGCTCCAACCCCTACCCACCTGCAACTTGCCTGACCACACACTGATAACAACAATGAGTACCTAATGTAAAAAGGAGTGTCAAACTTCCTGCCTGGTTCTTCACCATTGCCTGGTCAAATGAGAAGTACTTCCAGTCCCAGAGCTAGAAAGCATTAAAGTAACAGGGGTATGATCGTCAGTGATACATGAGGAAATGACTATCACCCACTGGGATCCTCACTTCTCTTGCAAGAACAGTCCAAACACTCTTGGCGTACACTATACCTGCTCAGGCTGCTTAAGTACTCTCCTTCATATATGATCTATGGAGATAGTGATCTCTCTGAGCCTGATACGGTATGCATTGTGTCCAAACCCACCAATCACAGAGAAGGAAGTTACAGAAAGATCAGACAGTACTACTGATTGGAACTAAATTTAACATTATATAATGAACTGACACTGGAGATATATTTTCAGGAGAAAACCTTTTACTTCTTCCCCATAAAACTGGTAAAAAGTCAGGTATGGTGGTACATGCCCCTAATCTGAACAATCAGGAGGCTGAGGAAGGAGGTTTACAAGTTTAAAGCCAGAAATTTAGTGAATTAGAAAGACCTTGTCTCAAAATTAAAAACTGCTGTTAGGCAATGGGGACATAACTCAGTGTACATGTCTTGGATTAAATTGACACTACAGAAAAAGAAAGTGGTAAAAATAACTGATCTGTTAAATATGCAACTCTAAACAAAGGGCACAAAAATAATATGAACAAAAAAGGTAGTAAGGCGCCACTGAAAGATCATAACTCTACTAACATATCCCAAGTAAATAAACATAATACTTGATAGAGAATTTAACAAAACAATTATAAAGCAGTTGTGAGATATAAAGGAATACAGACGCAGCCAAAGAAAATTAGAAGCATACAACCCAAGGTATGTATAAGAAAGTTAAAAAGTTAGATTCTAAAAGTAAACAAAAGAAAAACTCTGGAAATGAAAAGCCCGATGAGTCAAACCAAAAATTTAACTGAAAAGCTCACCAACTAACTACATCAAGCAGGAAAAAAAAAAAAAAAAAAAAAAGAATACCTGCCTTTGTAGACATTCCTTTAAATAATCTATCTAGCTAAGAAGCAAGAAATAAAAAATGATGAAGAACATTCATGATCTTTATGATTAAGTGACTAAATATTATGCTAGTGTAACATCTAATGGGGAAAATAAAGGTTTACCTGCATAGAAAACCTATCCAATAAAGTGATATATGTTAGAAATCTCCTATTTTTGAGAAAGACACATATGATTATATATGGAATATTTGAGGGATCTCAAATAGGCATGACATAAGATCTTCACCATGACATATTACATTCAAATTGTCAACATAAAAAATAAAGAAACAATTTAAAATGTACAAGAGAAAAGCACCCGGTCACGTTCAAGGGCCATCCTGTTACAGTAACAGTGGGTGTCTCTGCAGAATTCCTATCTCCAGTAGGAAGAAAGACAGCTGCCACTGTAAAAGCACATAAAATATAAATACCACCAGATCAGAAATATAAAAGAGGAGAGAATTAAACACCAATCCACTAGAGGCCCACACTACAAAGACAAACAATACAGGAGGAAATGAACGAAGAACATGCCTGCAACTAAGGAAATAAACAAAGTGATAGGCACACATTTTTACTTGTCAATAACAACTACCTTAGTTCCTTTCCTAGGGTTGGGATAAAACGTCCACAATTTATAAAAGGAGAGATTTATTCTGTCTCATGACTTGGGTCCATGGTCAGCGGTCCCCATGACAGAAATGGCATGGTGCAAGATTACGTGCAAACAAAACCCATGGGGGAAAACAAGTGCAGAGGATAAGCCAGGACAGGTACGGCCCCTTCCATGTCAAGACTCAAGTGTCTCATCTCCAGCTTAGCCTGAGTTTTGGCAGCACATTCACCTACTGCGCTCAACAGCAGACTGACTCATTGGTTAGTAAGCACATCCCAATCCAATCGCCTTTCACCCATATAGGAACTGTAGGGCACATCTCACATCTACACCATAGCAATAACCTTGAATTTAAATGGAATAAATTACATAATTAAAAGGTACAGCCTCAATGAGTAAAGAAACAAGATCCTGCAATCTATTCCCAAGAAACTCATTCCTCAAATAAAGACACCCATGTACTGAAAGTGAAGGGGTGGAAAATGATATTCTAAGCCAGGGGGAATTTAAGGTGAATAGGGGGCACTTTACTTCTATCTGATGAAATAGACTTTAAGAGGCAAAGTCACTATACGGTGAGCAAGGGATCAATTTGTCCAATGGTGTTATAGGGAGGCTATGCAAACTTCATCTTGGGGCATCCAGTTTTATGATTAAACAAACACTAATAGCCCTAAAGTGAGAATTAGGTATGCATACAATACTAATTGGGCATTTCACTATACAACTTTCATTCACGGATAGATTAGTCAGACAAAAAAAAAAAAAAAAAAAAAAAGAATAAATTTCAGAGTTAAGTTATATCACAGGGGGCGTAGAAATTCCATCCAACAACTATAAAATGCACACCAGTGCATAGAACTTTCTTCTCATTGGACTGCATGTATGGTTACAAACCAAGTATAAAGTTCAGCAACACTGAAATCATGTTCTGCCTCTCTTCTTATTCCAATTGAATGAAATTATACTTCAACAGAAAAGTATAATTATGTATTTATAACTATAATAGAGAAGGAAAAGGTTAGAAACCATAAAACTACTGAGATTGTATAATACAAATATGAATGAATAGTGAGTCATTCAGGATTTCCAATGGATATATATATATATATATATATATATATATATATATTTTATTACAAAACCAATACAAATGGAAATATAAAATACAAATTTGTGGAAGCAGCAAATGCAAAATTAAGAAGGAAAGGGCCAGCAAGATAGCTCAGTGGATTAAACACCTGCCTAGGGAAGTGCAGAGACAGGGGTTCCATCCCAGGCACCACAGGCCATGGTGGCCCTACCTCCAGGTACACAGAACCAGACAACGAGACTGGGTGTGGTGGCACATGCCTGTAGTCCCAGCACTGACGAGGTTGAAAACAGAAGGACCACTAGAACCTTGAGCTGCCTAGTGAGACTTTGTACCATACACATTTAAAAATTAAGAAGGAAATTTATATCATTGAGTGACTATGTATTTCCACATTCAAAAATGTAGGTTTAAAATGAATTACCTAATGGTAAATATGAAAACTTAAAAAAATTAATAGAAAAAGAGAATGAAAGAAATGGATGCAAACAGAAAGAAAAAAAAAGAAACAATAGAAATAAATGATATACAGCAAATCAATTGCAAAAGAACAATGAAAAGGACAGTGCTTTAGAAAAGATAAAGAAAATCAACAAAATGTTAGGTAAGCTAAGGAAGAAAAAGAGATAAAATACAAGAAAATAAAATTAGAGATGAAAAACAGGCATTATGAAAGATAACAGAAAACAGAGGAGCATAGAAAGTATACTGAAAATCTAAACATAAAGTATACTGAAAATCTAAACATAAATAATTTGGAAGACCTAGAAGGTGTAACTAAATTTCATGACTTATGTGTCTTATGAACCAAAAAGATAATTTAAAAATTTTGAATAAAAAAGTAGACCAAAGATAAGTAATAAAGTTGATTAAGAAATGATGAAAAGTCTGAGACTGGAGAAACAGCTCAGGGGAACAAGTGGTTTGCTGGTGAGTGCAAAGTCCTGAGTTTGATCCCCGGTTCCAAAAAAAAAAAAGGAAAGAAAGAAAGAAAGAAAGGAAGGAAGGAAGGAAGAAAGAAAAGTCTTATAATGGAGAAAATCTCAAGATAAAATGGCTTCAATGCTGGATTTTATCAAACAACAAAAAAAGGTAGCAGCAAATACCCCCAAGCTATCGTACAGAATTTGAAGAGAAGGAATACCTTCAAGATCATTCTAGGACACCAGCATTATCTTATTAAAAAGAGGAAACCCCCAAATAAAAACATAAAACTAGATGGCAGTATCTCTGATAAACATCAATTCAAAAAATCCTCGAAAAATACTAACAAATTAAATATAACACATCAAAATGACCACACATTTCTGTTTTATTTTATAAAGGGAGTTTTATTTTACAAATTAGAATTAAATTACAAATCAGAAAAAACATTACAAGTAATATAGCATTTCACTTAACAAATTGAATTATACAGTATTGGTTGTTTGTCTTCTAACTAGTTATTGGTATTACCAAGTCTATTCATGTGAAATTGGAAGAACAAATAAAAAAGGAAGAAATATATAAGAAATTAAGAAGAGAAGTATAAAGAATTGAAAAAAGCAGATGAAACAAATTAAGCATTAACTACTTCTTTCCATAGACCAAAAGAAATGCATACTACAGTTGTCCATATCATCCTGCTTATATACGTAGGTACACCTTTTTGCCCCACTCCCTCTCCTATCTGTCTCGTCAACTCAATAATTCTTTCCTTTTTAATAAGCTGATTTCTTTTTCCCAGTATGTATTGTACCCTTCAGATTTCCTTTTTCTCTTTCAGGTTCTCACACTAAGGAGACAATACAAAGTTTGCACATGTGGGTCTGATTTATTTCACTGGAGTATATTCTCCTGTTGCATACATTTAATGATGAAAGTCTCCAATTTATCCTGTTTTGTAGCTGTATAATATTCTACTGCGCAAAAATACCACATCTTCTATCTCTGTTCTTCACTTGATGGGCATCTGGGTTGTATCCAGGATGTAGCTATTGCAAATTGTGCTGCTACAAATGTGGGTGCTCGTATATCACTGTGATATGAGGTTTTCAGTTTTTCTGGAAAAATACCCAGGAGGGGAATAGCTGACTTGAATGGGATCTCTAATCCTAGCTTTCTAAGGAATCTCCACACTGATTTCCACAGCAGTTGCACCAGTCCACACTCCAATCAACAGTGAGCAGTTTTTTTTTTTTCTTTTTCCCCTCAGAAACTTCATTTTCACATTTGTTTGAGCAACACAGACTGAGATAGACCAGTCCCTTCCATGAGGGTCATTAGGTTGAGTTCTGAGGGCTGGTAACAGATAGAACACAGGTGATGGTCAAAGTCTGGGGAAAGAACAGAATCAAATGACCCCAAGAGGTTACAAAGTGAACTGTCATATCATAAGAAGTCCCTGAACATTTTCATCTTCTTTCTGAATATCTGAAGTGAGTTATTGGACAGGGAAGCTAGAACACAGGTAGAAAGCAGAAAGTCGACTTTGTCTTAACCCCAAGACAGTCAACACCTCCTACAGAGCTTCTGAACCTCAGGGGCTTTTGCTTTCTGGAGGGCGAGTCACACTGGCCACTTCTGAGCATCTACCCAGGGGTCAGTCAGTTGCTCCTGACACACCTCCTGAAATAAATGGTGCAAACCTAATGCCACCTACCCAACAGCGGGACAAGTGGCCCTTCTTGAAAGTCTGCACATCATCTGACAAGAGGAAAAGGAAGAAGGAGCTTTCCCTTTCCGGGCCAGTCAGAAATGGCAAGGGCAAGGACAGAGGGCAGAGGTGGGTTTCCTTCTGGTTAGACGTGGCTCTCCATGGAGCATAGTTCTCTCACTCCTTTAGTTGAGACCTTTCATCCAGGTTTGTGGCCGCCATCTCGGTTCCTTCTATATAGTTATGCCTGTCTAGCTTTTCATTCTGAGAGTGAATGCCACTATCTGCTGACCCCTTTGACAACAGCATCACATTCTTGTCTGTGGCCTGTTGGAAGGTCAAAGTCACAAGGATACTGCCACCTTCCCTTTCAAAGCCAAAAGCTGTTTTTAGGGCACTTCTCCCCACTATATAATTAGGGTGGTTAAAATTGAATACCCAAGGCTTCCCACTATGTATACCTTCCCCTATACGCCTTATATTTGTTGGGGCCATGGAGTTCAGCAAACTTCTTAGTCAAGTAGCTTGGAACCTTCTAGCTGACAACTCGGAGAACTTGCCTATCGCTTTTCTAGGCACCACAGTCTTGGACCTGGACCCAGAGAAGGCAACTTCAAGGCCATGGAGGGAGAGGGATGGGTACTGCATTGGTGCATCAAGATTTCGTGCTTGCAGCTGAGCAGGAGGGTCTGACCCCCACATCCTTGACAAACTCCTCTATGTCAAAGTTCACGTAGTCCTAAAGTTCATGCTCCTCATTGGTCAGGACGCAACAGCCTTGTTAATGTCAGGGATGAGGATTTTCCTCTTGTTGTCTGTCAGAGAGCCCATCAATGAAATGATATCTGTCATGGACTCATGGACTGAGCTGCCATGCACCCCAGAATGAAGGTCTTTGTTACTGCGTTCCACTTCAGTTAAGAAGTAGTAAAGACCCTGAGATCGTATGTGACACAAGCTTTTCTCTTCTCCAGCCAGTAATTGTCAGAAATGCAAACATAGTCCACATCGTTAAAGAACTTGTCTTTCTGGGGAAAAAAAAACAGCTCATCAAGGCCATCAGAGCCAGACTCCTCCATATCGTTGAGGCAGACTCACACAAGGACAGGAATCTCCTGACCTGTCTTCTGAAATGCTTCTAGGGCATTCATCCAGCTGGCCACTGGGCCCTTACCATCAGTTGAACCTCTCCCATTCAACTTGCCATCTTGGTCCACCAAGGTGAAGGGCTCACTGTGCCAGCTGTCCTCCAGAACCACAAGCTGCACATCCAGCTGCTTATAAATATACACCGTCTTCTGTGGATCACAGCCCAGTTTGTCCAACAGAACGGGAGGGAGAGGGACCTCTGAGCCTGCAGGGAGACTTTGTTTCCCAATATCTATCAGTTCCACAGAGCGCCCCCCCCTCCACCCGCTAGATCCCGGCAGCAGCAACCTCTATCATCCTACTGATCTCTCCTCTCTTTTCAGGTCAGGCCAACATACTCTGGTTGGCCACCCATTTCACAAGTTTCTTAGTGTAGGTCTCGGTTTTCATCAATATACTGAAGCAGAGTATTCAGGGCTGACATCGTTGGAGGAGATCGTAGATGGTTCTGCCTGTGCCACACAGTTCCCCTAGAAGGGTTCCTTTTATTTCCATAGCCTCTTCAGCATTTTTTATTGCCTGACTTCTTGATGTTAGTCATCCTTTCTGGAGTGAGATGGAATCTCAGTGTTGTTTTAATTGCATTTCTTAAATGATTGATGTTATTGAACATTTTTTTTTTTCATATATTCACTTGCCATTTGTATTTCTTCCTCTGAGGAGTGTATCTTTATCTCAGATGCCCTTTCTAGATTGGGTCTTTGAATTTGGTAGGTCTAACATGTTTTAATTCTTTATATGTTCTATGTAGAAGGCTTTTAATGACCAAACAGTCTGATCAAGTTGCTTTCTTTACAGAGAAACAAGGATGATTCAACATATGCAAATTAAACAATATGTTACATCAACAGAATGAAAGAAAAAAATATATAAGATCATCTAAAGAGATGCATGAAAAACACTTTGAGAAATAAAAAAAAACGTGGGGGCTGGGGAGATAGCTCAGTACAATAAGTGCTTGCCTGGTAAGCGCAAGGACCTGAGTTCGATCACCGATCCTGAAAAAAAAAAAAAAAAAAAAAAAAAAAAAAAAAAAAAAAAAAAAAAAAAAAAAAAAAAAAAAAAAAAAAAAAAAAAAAAGAAAGAAAGAAAGAAAGAAAAAAACGTTATGACAAACTGAACATTTTCATTGTAGAAGGATCATACAGCAACATAAGATTATGTATGACAAGCCTACAGTGAGCATTGTAGTGAATGGGACAAACTGAAAAAATTCTTCTATGATGATGAAGAGGAAAAGATATGCTGTCACTATTGCTATTGAACATAGTACTGAAACTTTTTCAAGAGATGAAAGCAAAATGGATATAATTAGGACGCTCTGTTTGCAATATTTGTTTACATGCAAAATCTTAAAGGCTCTATTAAAGAACTAGTAGAATTGACAAAGGAATTGAGTGGAGATACAAGTATAACATACACAGATCTATGGCTTTGCTGTGCACCAATGTTACATTTTCTAAGAAATCATTAGCACAATCCCATTCAAAATAGATACATATACAGCAAGGAGTCGTTTTATTTTTTTTTTAAATGCTCATCAGAATACCAGTTATATTCTTGAAAGAGTTAGAAAAATTCTGAAATTCATGTGGAAGCACAAAGGAACTCAAATAGCCATAGGAAGCTTGAAAGAAGATAAACCTGGCTGGAGGGTTCACAATGCGAGATTGCAAAATACAGCACAGAATCATAGCAACAAAGACAGCATGTTCTGGGAATACGTTCAGACAGAGAGAAGTAGGAAAGAAGAGAGGAGTCAAAAATAAACCCAGGCACTTAGAGCCAACTGGCTGTTGACAAAGCCACCCACGACATATATTTGAGAAAGGACAGTTGCTTTAACGACAGTTTAACAAATGCTGCTGGGAAAACTGCGTATCTGCATGTAGAAGACGAAAACATGAGCCCTTTCAGCCTGCATAAAAGTCAACTAAGAAATGCCTTAAAGACCTAAGACCTAGAACTACAAGAAAATGCAAGGCAAATAGTTCAAGACAGCACTTCGGGCAATAATTTTCTTAGTTGCACACCAAAATTACAGAAAACAAAAGTAAAAAATGACAGATGAGTTTACATCAAATTTAAAGAGAAAAAAAAAAAAAAAAAAAAAAAAAAAAAAAAAAAAAAAAAAAAAAAAAAAAAAA
>PVJA010029007.1:0-27062 GCA_004027025.1 Myocastor coypus | reverse complement strand
AACATAAATATTTATCCCCCTCAAAATACTGGCTTAGCTGTATTCCAAAGCTTTACTCCTCAATATGTATGCATATCAAAGTTGGTCTCTTATGCTCAAGGGATGGTTTATGCTTCTCAGAACCCCTTGTCACCTTACTGTCTCACATTAAATATGTAGCATGTGCAAATAACCTATCAATATTCTCCTATTTATATCATCTTTAGATTGTTTGCTGTATTATCTAATACAATGTAAACATGTAAATACTATACATACTGTATTGTTTAGGGAACAGTGACAAGAGTCTGTACATATACAGTACAGATGCAATATTTTCTAAATATTTTTTATCCACACTTAGTTGAATCCATAGATGAGGAAACACCACAGACAGAAAGCTAAGTCAATATGTGTCTGCCTAATAAGAACACTGGTATGCAGTTCAGTCAGGCCTTGAACTCATTATGTAGCACAAGATGGCTTTGAACTTAAGCAGTCCTCCTGCCTCAGCCACCCAAATGCTGGGATTTCAAGCACAACCACCATGCCCAGGAAACTCTATCAGTAATATGTACTTTACTTATTTTGAGGTTAGGCTATCTATAGTCTACAGTTGGCCTTAGACCTGGTATATCTGAGAGCTCTTTCCTCAGGTTCATGTGTGTATCTGCTGATCTCATAAGTAGGAGGGAATTGTGAATTGAATATATATATATATATATATATATATATATATATATATATATATATATCCAGGTGAGCACATTTCCAAATTGCTTTCTAGAAATAAATTTTCCGGGGCCCGGCAGGATGGCTCAGTGGTCTAAAGCACCGGCTTAGGAAAGCTTAGGCGGCTGCAGGGACTGCGGTTTGATCCCCAGCACCACATGCTGCGCCAGCCCTGCCCTCAGGGCAGGCTGAGCCGGCCATAAAAATAAATAAATAAACAAAAGTTCTAAAACAAGAAAAAAAAATAAAAATAATAAAATCTTTAATAAAAAAAAAGAAAGAAATTTTCCCATTGAGTTATTAACAAAACCATGTTGGGGCCAGCCAGATAGATCAGCAGTCTAAAGCACCTGCTTAGGCAGGCTTAGGCAACCGCAGCGACCACAGTTTGATCCCTAGCACCACAAGCTGCACCAATCCCACCCCCAGGCAAGATGAGCGGGCCATAATATAGATAGATAGATAGATAGATAGGGAGAGAGAGAGATAGATAGAGTTCAAAAAGGAAAACATGTTGCTCCACTTTGCCCAGCTGTGCTGCAGTGACGTCCTGTGCCATGTGGCCCACTGACTGAGCTCCACCTTCTCTGGACCCATGCCTCCCAGGTACATCAAAGGGAGATAATCAGTCAGAACTTAAGTGAACTAAATTAAATACAAACTCTGAATATGTTATCAGCTGAGCTACACAGACATAAAGTTTGCTCTTACTGTGTAAAATACAAACTCCTTGGTTTCAAAAGTTTTTTCAAATGCTAAATATCACTACCCACTAAGTTCCTAACTATAGTTCTGTGAATACAAAAGTATAACTGCCTTAACGAGATAACCTCCTTTGGGTAAAAATTACTCTACAGGTATAATTGCATCAAGCTCTGCGCCATAGGTCAGAGGACAGTGCTCTATATAATGACAACGAGAAGGGGCAAAATGTAATCTAAGACCTGGACCCACCCCTCAAAATGCAGGAAACATTAACATAGAAGAAAATGGGAATTATACACTGGAAATCTCAGAATTAAGTGTCTGAAGTAAAGAAACAACTGCAGAAAGGTATGGAGGAAATCAGAGCAGAAATAATATCTGAAGCAAAAAAAGAAACCTCTGAATTGACAGCATCTGAAATAAAGAAACACCTGCAGATAGGTCTAGAGGAAAACAGATCAGAGATAATCCCAAAGCAAAAAGCAAACTCTCTGAATTAATAGCATCTGAAGTAAAGAGACAACGCCAGAATAGTAGGGAGGAAATCAGATCAGAAATAGTTTCTAAAGTAAAAAAGAAAGGATAGCAATAATGAAAGAATTAGTAACTACTTCTGAAGAAGGCACTGATAAAAAAATGGGAGAAGATTAGAAAAACTTTGGAATTCTTGAATCAGCAATATAGGAAAGAAATACATCGCATGAAGCAGACTCAAAGAGATACACAGAAAGTTAAAACCTCAGTGACAATCTGACAATGCCACCTGAATGAAAGTGAATACAGAGCTTTGGATCTTGAAGACACTATTGCAGCTAGTGAAAAGGTAAGAAAGGACCTCTTAAAATCAACTAGCATGCAGAAAAAAATCATTCAGCATCTACAAGATGATGCAAAAATGAACAACATGAAATTAACTGGCATAAACAAGAAAGAAGGAGTTAATACAAATGATATGAAAAGAATATAGGCAAGGGCCCGGCGGGATGGCTCAGTGGTCTAAAGCGCCTGCTTAGGAAAGCTTGGGCAGCTGCAGGGACCGCGGTTCAATCCCTTGCACCACATGCTGCGCCAGCCCTGCCCTCAGAGCAAGCTGAGCCGGCCATAAAAATGAATAAACAAACAAACAAAAGTTCTGAAACAAGAAAAAAATTAAATTAAATAAATAAAATTTTTAGAAAAGAATATAGGCAGAAGTATTAGCAGAAAACTTCTCGAATATGGGCAAACAACCTGGCATTCAGGTATCTGAAGAAAACAGATTGCAAAATAACATCAACCCAATTAAAAACACACTCAGACATATAATAGTCAAGATCCGAGAAATCCAGCATAAGAATAGCATACTAAAAGCAGCTGGAGAAAAGAAACAAATTACATTTAAAGGAAAACCCACCAGAATAACAGCAGATTTCTCTTCAAGTCAAGAAGAGCATAGAGCAGAGTTCTTCAAGCCCTTCACGGAAACAAATTCCAGCCCAGACTGCTATACCCTGCAAAACTCTCTTTTGAGTTCAGTGGAGAAGTAAAATACTTCCATGACAAAGAACTAGTAAAGAATTTCATTATGACAAAGTGAACCCTACACAGACTACTAGAAGACATTCTAGACAGGGACCAAAATGACCAGAACTCACAAATGAGAATGGAAAGAACCAACCCAACAGGGCAAACAATTAAACACAGGGGATAAAGGGGTAACCAACAACAGGTAAATAACATGGCAAACATAAATCAATCTATCTCGATTATAGCCATCAATGTAAGTTGTCTCAATTAACCAATTAAAAGAAATAGACTGGCACAGGGGCCCGGCGGCATGGCTCAGTGGTCTAAAGGGCCTGTTTGAGGAACCTTGGGCGGCTTCAGGGACCATGGTTTGATCCCCGGCACCACATGCTGCACCAGCCCTGCCCTCGGGGCAGGCTGAGCGGGCCATAAAAATAAGTGAATAAACAAACAAAGGTTCTGAAAGAAGAAAAAAATAAATAAATAAAATAAAATAAAAAAGAAATAAACTGGCACAGTGGATTAGGAAAGAAAGCCCAACAATATGCTGTATACAAGAAACACACTTAACTTATAAAGAAATACATAGGTTAAAAGTCAAAGAATAGAAAACAACACTACATGCCCCTGCTCCTCAGAAAAAAAAGCAAGGATAGCAATCCTACTCTCAGGTAGTCTCAACTTCAAACCAAGAATGGTCAAATGAAATAATGAAGGCCACTATATACTGGTTAGGGGAAAAATGCAGAAGGAAGAGATAACACTCCTAAATATGTATGCACCCAACACAGGAGCACACAGCTATATAAGACAAATCTTAATGGATATGAAAATTCTAATATCTAATACAACTATCATAATAGGAGATCTTAACACCACCTTATCCCAGAAAGATAGGTCAAGCAGACAAAAAGTTAGCAAAGAAATAAGAGAACTGAACCAGTATTCAATAAAATGGACTTAGTGGACATATATAGAGTGTTCCACCCAGCCACTTCTGAATACACATTTTTTTCAACTGCTCATGGGACATTTTTTAAAATAGACCACATACTAGTCCATAGGTCGTGCTTATGTACATGTAAGAAAACAGAAATTATCGCATGCATATTATCTGACCACAGTACAATGAAACTGGCAATAAACGACAAAAGAAACCATAAGAACCCCATAAACACATGGGAATGAAACAGCAACCACCTCAGCAACCAATGAGTTACAGTTGAAATTAAACAAGAAATTAAACAATATCTACAGTTTAATGAAAATTCAAACACAACTTACTGGCGTTTATGGGATGCAATGAAAGCAGTTCTTAGAGAGATAGTTATAGCTCTGAACTCACACATTAAGAAAACCGAGCAGCAGCAGATTAATATTCTAATGCTGTACCTCAATCATCTAGAAAACGAAGAGCAAACCAAATCCATAGCCCAAAGACAGGAGGAAATTATAAAGATTAGAGCAAAAATTAATATAACTAAGACAAGATAATACAAAGGGGCTGGGGAGATAGCTCTGTGGCACAAGTACCTGCCTGGCAAGTGCAAGGTCCTGAGTTTGATCCCCAGTTCCGAAAAAACAAAAACAAAACAAAACAAAAATAATGCAAAGAATTAATGAGTCAAAAAGCTGGTTCTTTGAAAAATTAAAATTGACAAACCCCTTTCTGATAGCTAACCTTATCAAAAAGAGGAAAAAACAAACTCACATTCAAGCAATAAGGAATGAAAAGGGTGAAATTACAACAGACCCAGTGGATATTCAAAAGATCGTTGATTGCTACTTTGAGAATCGTTACTGTCACAGAATTGAAGATGCAGATGAAATGGACAGATTCCTAAAGGCACCAATTACCAAAATTGAATCAAAATTATATAATAATGCTCAATAACCCAACAACAGCCAATGAAATACAAAATGTAATAGAATCCTATCAACAAAGAAAAGTCCAAGTCCTGATGGATTCACTGCTGAATTCTACAAGATATTTACAGAAGATATAGTCCCTATACTCTTCAAAATCTTCAATGAAATTGAAAAAGAAACAATCCCCCCTAAATCATTCCTGAAAGCAAGTATTGTATTGATATCCAAACCAGAGAAGGATGCATGAAAAAAGAGAACTACAAGCCAATCTCTCTCAGCAACATAGATGAAAAAAATAAAATCCTCACAAATAGAATACAGCAAATCATTAAGAAGAGATAATATACTATGACCAAGTAGGATTCATCTCAGGAATGCAAGGATGGTTCAACATAGGCATATCTATAAATGTAATGCACTCCACCAATACAGCTAAATCCAAAAGCCACATGATCATCTCATTTGATGTAGAAAAAGCTTTTGACAAAGCCCAGCATTCATTAGTGTTCTAAGTCCTACAGTAAATTATAATAGACAGTCTCTACCACAGTCGGATAAAGCCATCTATAACAATACAACTGCTAACATAATTATAAATGGGGAAAACCTGATTTTTTTTTTTTTTTTGTCTTTTTGAGACAGGGCCTCACTATGCAGTTCATGCTGGCTTTCAACTCACTTTTGTAGCCCAGGATGATCTCGAACTCACAGCGATCCTCCTGGCTCAGCCTCCCAAGTCCTGGGATTACAGGTATGAGCCACCATGCCTGGCTTAAAACTGATCTCTTGCTGTCAGATCTGGTACAAGACGACGAAGTTCTCTATCACCTCTCCTATTCAATATAGTTCTGGAATCCTTAGCTAGAGCCATTAAACAAGAGAGAAAAATAAAAGGAATAAGAATAGGTATTGAAGAAGATACACTGCCATTATTTGAAGATGACTTGATTCTCCACTTGGAAGACCCAAAAACTCCACCAAGAAGCTCTTAGAATTAATATGCTCCTAGAATTAATATCATAGTAGGATACCAAGTCAACACACAAAATTCAATAGCATTCCTCTACACAGATAGCAAATATATTGAGAGGGAAAGTAGAGAAACAATACTTTCTAAAATAGCACCCAAAAAAATGAAATACTTAGGAATGAATCTGACTAAAGAAGTAAAAGATCTTCTACCGTACTCTGAAAAAAAGAGATCTTAGAGGACTTCAGAAAATGGAAAGATATTCCCTGCTTCTGGACAGGAAGAACCAACATTGTGAAGATGGCCATACTTCCTAAATTGTTATACAGATTTAACCAAACACTATCAAAATACCATCAATATACCTCACAGACCTGGAGAAGTCATTGCTGAAATTTATTTGGAATCAGAAAAGATCTAGAAAAGCAAAGAAATCCTAGGCAGCAAAGATAAGGCAGGAGGCATTACAATTCCTGACCTAAAATTATACTACAAAGCCAATGTAATAAAATCAGAATGGTATTAGCAAAAAAAGACCTGACGACCAGTGGAATAGATTAGAAGATGCAGAAGCAAGTGTCCCCACTGCTGGCAGAAATGTAGACTGGTGCAACTACTATGGAAAGCAGTGTGGAGACTCCTTAAAAAACTAGGACTGGAAATCTCATTCAATCTAGCTATCCCTCTACTGGGAAATTTCCCAAAAGAACTGAAAACATCATATCATAGTGATGTTTGTCCACCTATGTTCATAGCAGCACAATTTGTGATAGCCAAATCTTGGAAACAACCAAAGTGCCCATCATCTGAAGACTGGTTGAAAACATGTTTTTGTACAGTGGAATATTATTCAGCTATAAAGAATAATAAACTTGAAGGTTTCATATATAAGTGGATGTATCTTGAAGATATACTCATGAGTGAAATAACCAGACCTACATGTATAAGTATTGTATAGTCTCCCTAGTTTAAGAACACCAAAGAAGAAATAGAAATGGAAAGGCATAACACAGCTAAGTGGAAATCAAGAACTTAAGGATTAAACAATGAAGAGACAGCAAGCAGAAAAGTTAGGAAAGTTATCAGGGGAAAATTCATACACTTATGTACACAGCATGAATTAGACAATGGTCCTAAGAATCTACAGCAGGTTTTTGACTCTCAGAGTAGCAATGTGTAAGAGTAAAGTCATGCTTGTAGGAGCTGGGGAGATAGCTTTGTGGTACAAGTGCCTGCCTGGAAGGTGCAAGGTCATGTGTTCAAATGCTGGCCCTGCCAAAAATAAATAAATAAATAATAAAAATAAAAAATGAAATAAAAAGTCATGCTTGTAATGCTTGTCATTCTGGTCTTCTAATTGTGTACAACTTCTAATGTAATTTCAATTATTACTATACTGTCCCTCAAGTGAATGTTTTTTTTTTTTAAAGAAAACAAAAAAAAAAAAAAAAAAAAAAAAAAAAAAAAAAAAAAAAAAAAAAAAAAAAAAAAAAAAAAAAAAAAAAAAAAAAAAAAAAAAAAAAGGTAAATAAAGAGGTAACGAGACAAGGAAAAATGCCAAAAATCATGTCAACACTAATTTTCTTTTTATATAATATACACAGTATAGTAGTACTATGGGTATATGCTAATACTAGAGGAAGCTGGGGGAAAGCTACATAAGAAACTTTTTGTGACATTTTTCTAATTCTAAAATTACTTCAAAATAAATAAAAGCAAGACTTGGGGGAAAAAAACATGTTAACAAAATCCCTCCTCTCACCCCCTTCCCTTGCCAACCGAGTTAGAAGTGTTTGGGACATTCCTCTCACCAGACCCAAACAGAAGTGAATGATTTTCTGTTGGAAATTCAGTCTTCCTGGAGAGAGAGAATGGACTCCCAAGAGCTGGGCAAAAGGGAGGCCAGAGACAGATCTGCACTCCAGAGCAGGGGCAGCTCTGGGAAGGAGAGAACTGGGACGGAGACTGTGTGCTAAGAAATGGTAAGGCTAACTTTCAGCAGGTCTGCTGACCCATGTAACACAGTACCTGAGCTCTAAACACCCATGAGGAACCTTCGCCTCAGTCACAGGAAACTATCGAAGTGCATACTGAGTTACAGTGAGACCCAGAGTCTCCAGCAAGGAGAAATAGCATTTCCACCTCAGAGACCAGCAAACAGGATGACAGTAGACACGTGAGGCTAAAGGGAGGCTGGGAACTGGGACAGTGCAGTAAACTAAGGCATAAGAATGCACTGGGCTGCAGTGCTCCCTTCTGTATCCAGACCCGTAGCCTTCCACCACATACACACCATGTAAACACTGTTCGCACAGCCTCTTTGTGAGCCCACATTCCTCTCCCTACCTCCTCATGCTGCTTCTGTGGGAAGGGGCCCTGTGCCTGGCTCTAGCCAATGCAGTGCAAAAGGAAACCCTTGTGGAGCCAGCAATGAAAAGTAGGCATGTGCACTCCCCCCCCGCCCAATCAGGGGTTCTCCAGGGACTGTGGCTCATGGGCTGCAATGTTTTTTGTTTTGGGGTTTTTTTTTAAAGAATTTTTATTTTATTTTATTTTATTTTTTCTTGTGTCAGAACTTTTGCTTGTTTATTTATTTTTATGGCTGGCAGGGCTGATGCAGCATGTGGTGCTGGGGATCAAACTGCAGTCCCTGCAGCTGCCTAAGCTTTCCTAAGCAGGCGCTTTAGACCACTGAGCCATCCTGCCGTGCCCATGGGCTACAATGTTGAAGTGTCTTCAGGCCTATCATCAAATTACTGTTTTTGTATAAGTAATAACATACAGTTCAGAGTTTTGGAAGGGGAACCATACAATATAGGACATACATTTATAAGACTATTTATAATAGTCACCCAAAGAATCAATCATATACAAAAAAAGAGTGCAGGAAGTCTGTCCAGACACTAAAGACCAAAGCCTCCACCTGAGGCCCTGGATCCCATGATAGTATCTTGCGTGAGTCTAGCTGGAGACCTAGAGCCCATGACTCTGACTCAGAAGCCTTGTACATGGATCTATGCATGAAAGGCCCGAAGGTCAGTGGTGGAAGCTAGAAAATATGTGTCTGTGAAAGGAAGGATCTGTACTAGACAGCCAAAGGAGCCAAACTGGGGCCAGGAAGGGACACTCCAGGTAAGAACCAGAGCACCCCCAGCAAGTACCACAGCCACCCTCAGCAAGAGTCAGGCCCCAAGCTCCTCTAAGGAGGACAGCTGAGTTCCTATCAGGAAAGCCAATGGGACAGGTTTCTCCTGGACACTGAGCTTTGTACTGCCTTCCCCTCCAGAGCTAGGAAGCAATGTTCAAGGTGTGGACCAGAGTGCCGCCAAAGTGAACCATAGCCATTCTCAGTGACATTGAGATCCTGAGCTTCTCCTTTGATGAGAACAGCCAAGTTCATCAAGAAAGCTAGCGTGACAAGGTCCCCCAGCCAAACAGCCCAAGAGAACCAGCAGCTCCACACCAGCTTCTCAATAGCTTCTCTTCCCCTCCCGTTCTGCCTCCCACGCTGCTGGCATCAAGCCTCAGTGGGCCTTCCGCACCTAGCACCGTGCTGGTTCCCTCTGGGTGCTGCAGGCTGGCCCCAGTTGTCAGTCCCCTACACAACAACCTCCGAGTCCCAGAAGCGCCACACAACAAAGGTTGATGTCACACCCAGCCAAGCATGCTTAGCACTTCAGGCCTCAATGATCCTGATTTATGTCAAATGAGATTCACTGTAGCATTTCTTATGGGAGTATAATTTTTTTTATTAGCCAGCTCAGCCTGCCTTGGGGGTGGAGCTGACACAGCATGTGGTGCTGGGGATCGAACTGCAGTCCCTGCAGTTGCCTAAACTTTTCTAAACAAGTTCTTTAGACTACTGAACCAACCCTATAACAGTATAATTTTAACAACACCCTAAATGTCAAAAACTAAGAGATGGCCAAGTAAGTTATGACCCAAGCTATAAGACTACTAGAAATATTTTACAATAGGTAGAACTGCTACATTTAAGATCTTTAGCAGCAATGGAGAGGTTTTTTCAATAAAATATTAAGGGAGAAAGGCAGACTTCTAAATGAGTCAAAGGATGATCACAGGATGATCACATTTTTGTTTAAAATAACTCACATAAATGCAGGGTGGAAAAGGGCACAGACTCACAGGGTTTATATTAGTGATCACTTCAGTAAAGCAAAGCATAGCGGTGATTAAAGGGCTGCCAGGGACTTCCCTAAGCAGTGTGATGTGGCATGGAAGGGTGCCGTTCCAGCTAATACGGAAAAGATAACTAAGTCCTGTTTCCAAAACCAGAAGGGCAGCAAGTGGGAATAAGTGCTGACCATCTGTACAGAGGATCTTATGGAGCAAGCATGCTCATGACTGAAATCATGGCATGGGGCATGGTGCCAATCCATGCCCTTACTTTGGCCTTTACCAACAGTAACCTCCATCTCAGGTTACATCCTTATGGGTCACAGTTGAGGGAGAACAGGAGAGTGCTGTTTGCTGACATACAGGTACTGCCCAACTGCATTTCAGACTTGCTTCACTGTCACTCTTTTTTTTTTTTCTTTTTCTTTTTCTTTTTCTTTTTTTTGTGGGACCAGGGCTCAAACTCATGACCTTACACTTGCCAGGCAGGCACTTGTGCCACGGAGCTGTCTCCCCAGCCCCTCTAGCCCCTTTTAAATATTTGCACATTTCAATTTAAAAATACAAATGATGGGCTGGTGAGATAGCTCAGCGGTCTAAAGCGCCTGCTCAGGCAAGCTTAGGCAACCCCAGGGACCTCGGTTCAATCCCCAGCACCACATACTGTGCCAGCCCCACTCCCAGGGCAGGCTAAGCCAGCTTTAACATAAATAAATAAATAAATAAATAAATAAAGTTTAAAAATTTATATAAAAAATAAAAATAAAAATGATATTGATTGGGCCCAGCGGGATGGCTCAGTGGTCTGAAGCGCCTGCTTGGGAAAGCTTGGGTGGCTTCGGGGACTGCGGTTTGATCCCCAGCACCACATGCTGCGCCAGCCCTGCCCTCGGGGCAGGCTGAGCTGGCCATAAAAATGAGTGAATAAACAAACAAAGGCTCTGAAACAAGAAAACAAACAAACAAACAAAAAATGATATTGATTGGTAGGAACCTATAGGTGCAGCCACTCTGACAATGGTTTAATCACTTTTGATAAAACTAAACGTGCACGCATGCGTGCGATTCAGCGACGGTGTTCTTGAACATTCTTCTCAGAGAACTGAAGCCATCATTCACACAGAGCCTTGCACGTGGGTCTTCACAGCTGCCTTTGTGTCATCGTCAAAAGCTGGGAGCATCCCAGACGTCCTTCAGTGCGTGGGGCGTTGGCAGGCCGTGGCACACCCTTGTGTGGAATGCTTCTCAGCACCAAAAGGAGGGAACTCATGTAGATAAAAGCTCAAGGGTGAGTGAGTAAGCCATCTCCAAAAGCTTACATACTGTCTGATTCCATTTATAGATCATTGCTGAAATGACAGGATTTCGAAATGGGCGGAGGCTGCTTTGAACCGCTCCTCCTTACACCCCTTAGGAAAGCGGTGCCAACCAGAGCGTGGGTCTGTGGCACATATGGCAGCCCCCTGCCCTCAAGACCTCTCCTTCTCTCTGATCTATGCATGTCTCCCCTCTGCTGGAAAGCAGACAGGGTATGGGAAGGAGTGACACAAGGACTTAAGACTAGACTCATTCTCTGGGCAGATGCACACTGGCTTTCCCTACACAACATCATCACAAGTTTCAGGGAGTGAGGGGGAAAGGGAGTCCATGGGTATCAAGCACACACTGGCCGAAGGGAGGTACACAGCATTAAAATGCTTGTGTAAGGTCCTCCCCTGGAATGCCCACCACGACTCAGGAGCCACCAGCCAGGTTCCTTGGACCGGGCAGCACTCACTAAAGGAGAAGCTCCTCAGAGTATGGGGTCATGGTCACAGCTGTGGCTGTCCACAGAAAGTCTCCTGGCATCACCCTGGAGGGGGCTGGCATTTCCCACTGGCCCTGCCATTCTACTGAGGGCTGTCAGCACGCTGTACTCCCTGCTGCACAGGAGAGCAGCTCGGATGGGCAAACCCCTCTGTCTCCTCTGGGCCAGCACATTGCCTGCTTCCAGAGGAGGTAACCCAGCTGACTGACCTTGGCACCGAACTATGTGCCCTGCCCTTTTCTTTTTATGTGGAAACAGAATTGCAGTAAGTCTCTGAATTGTTCAAACTGAGCTTAAACTTGCTGCTCTCTTGCCTCAGCCTCCCAGAGTGCTGGGATAACAGGCTTGTGCTAAGACACCTGGCTGAAGTGATTCTTAAGCTCCCGGAGTTCTTCATGACATTCTCAGGAGCCTATCGAGTGCACGGTCTTCAGGACGAACTGGTGAGCAGACAGCAGGAAGCACAGGAGCCGTGTTCCCCAGGCTGGCTGCCAGGCATAGAAAGACAGGAATCCAGGCTCTCTCTGTGTCGAAATAAACAATGAAAACAGGATAATTAATCCCACTGATTTGGGCCCAGCGGGATGGCTCAGTGGTCTAAAGAACTTGTTTGGGAAAGCTTAGGCGGCTTCAAGGACCGCAGTTCGATCCCTTGCACCACATGCTGTGCCAGCCTTGCCCTCAGGGTGGGCTGAGCCGGCCATAAAAATGAGTGAATAAACAAACAAAGGTTCTGAAACAAGAAAAAAAAAAAAAAATTAATAAAAAAAAAATTTAAAAAAAAATCCCACTGATTTGTGCAATTAAGGGGTGTTAGTAATTATAATTTAAAATATCAATAAGATTGATTTCAATACAATTAGCTTTCTTGATAATCTTACATTGTGGCTTTCCACTACTACCGTGACACACATCTGTCACCAAAAACAACAACTATGAAACCAAACAATAAAAGTAAGTGCAATGGCTTAAATTCACCCTTTCTTTTTGTGGATGCTTTTGTGGCTGCAGAGGCCCAATGGGACAGCAGACAACAGAGCCACCTCCCTCTCCACATGGCCCCAGCCTCCTATGGGCTCTGGGTCTCCCTGGAGATGTGAGCCCTCAGCCAACAGGTCAGCCTTGTCCCAGGCTTCTTAGCTGCCACCTGTGTGTGGGGAAAGGTGGTGCAGGCATGGCGAGGGGCTCTGTCCAGAGCAGGCTCCCCGTGCTTCCTCCATGTCCTTCTGGGCCAGGTCTTCTCTGTGGCTGAGTTGAGGAGGTAGAGAAGTGGACTTGCGGAGTGATGGTCATGCAGGAAAAGCGAGGGCTCAGCGACCCTGCCACACCCTATTCACCAGAACCCCTGTCCGTCTGAGGCACGTGGTGTGCTCAACGCAGCCTCTGATCATGAGCAATGACATTCAACACAGAGCATCTAGTTTATTCAGGGACTTTCTGTTTGACAGTGTGGACAGCCCTGGAGCACAGCAGGCAGACCAAAGCACTCCTTTCTAGACTCTCCGAGGACTGCCTAATGTGGCTTTCTCTTCCCAGACCCTGCAAGGCAGAGGGCAAAGGCGAGCGTCTCAGGCATCATACTGCATCTGCCTGCGGCAGGGCTGCTACTTCCAGGACTCAGTGCTCCTCTCAGAACAAGCTATACAGACTGGGTGTGGTGACGCTCACCTGTAATCCCAGCTCTTGGGAGGCTGTAAACAGGCAGATCACTGTGTCTGATCTAGCAGTGGGCCCCTGAATACCCTGTAGACTCTTCCCCAGAAAGAAGGAAGGAAGGAAGGAAAGAAAGAAAAAAAGAAAGAAAGAAAGAAAGAAAGGAAAGACGGAGGGAAGGAGGGAGGGAAGGAGGGAGGGAGGGAGGGAGGGAGGAAGGAACGAAGGAAGGAAGGAACGAAGGAAGAAAGAAAGAAAGAAACAAAGAAACAAAGAAAAGAAGGAAGGAAGGAAAAAGAATAAGCTGTAAGCTACAAGTTCCTGCCACCCAGCCTGGCCATTTGGCTTACTTGGGATCTCCTGAAACCCTCACTGGTCCCCGAGCCTGACATCTTAGTTAGAACAGCCACACTGTCCAGAGGACACTGTATACTGAGGGTGTCGACTGCCCTGGGCACGTCGTCACACCAACTCTGAGCAAGGAGATGCCTCTCTTTCCAACTCCATTATGGTGCAAGAGGCCTAGACAGGAATCCACTTCTTCAGGGTTCTGTCTCCTCTGCGGTGCTTGTGCACAGAGACTAGACGTCCATCCTGCAGGTGGCGGCCCCAGGCACAGCCCGAGAGCTTGATCTTGAGTGCCAAAATTAGTCATAATGTCTGATAAGTACAAAATAGTTATTCCCAACCCCTGGTGGATGATGCTACCCAATCCAGCTCTAGTGTGAGAGGACAAAGCCTCCCAGAGCCCTGTCCCTGGCTCACAATCTTGACTTTGGAAATGAGCAAGAGAAGTGGAGAGGCGGAAGGAAGAGGTGTGAAGTCACAGTGCCCAGCCTGTGTCCCTGGTCACCCTGAGAAACCCTCGTCCCAGGGTCCCCTCCTGGGCCAGCAACCAGAGTGGCCATACCATTCTTTCACAGGCCCTGTCCCAACACCAGATCAGCCACTTCCTATTCACCAGGGTGGAGGACAGACGAGTTTGAGGATCTCAGTTCTCCCTGGAGCACTGAGGATGTCACAGAGTCACTGGGGAGGACTGAGCTCTGGCAGGTAAGCCTTCCCCTTGGGACGTAGGGGCCACTGTTCCACTGAGTGCCTGGCGTGCCTCGTCTTCTCACTTAATCTGATTTTTAGTCCTCGTGCTTTCCAGTAGAACTCTCCAATTAAGATGTGCTCATGTCAAGTCTGCTAGGAAAGCTTACTGTGCCCAGAAAATCATGAGGTCCTCCCCGCCCCACATGACTACAAGCATTGCCTGGGTCCAGCCTACACACGGTGTGGCACTGCCCAGCCTGGAAATAGAAGCACCAGCAGGAAAAGATGAGAATCCGCCGGCCACACACCAGGCCAGGGCCCCCCACACACCCAGGGCCACTTTGGAGAGAGCACTGGAGCCTACGTAAGGCCCTGTGGACGTAGCAACACTTGTTTCCTAACCTGAAGAATAACTTCCTACTCACTGTACAGAGGGAAGGAGATTAGATAGAAATTGAAAAAAGAAACGACGTGAGACAAAATAGAGACTTTGTGCTCAAAAGGAGGCCACGTCACCCAGCCTGGGCTCCTCCAGCCGGCAGAAGCATCTCCTAGGTGGCAGCTTGTCCTCGCTGTCTCTCACCTCCATGACACTGTTAACACGATGCTTTCAACCGAGGTAGGGCCAGGACTGGGCTCTAATGTCAAGCAGGGCGCCCGACTCCAGGCAGAGAGCACCTGACAGCAGCTGGGCTCCGTGCCCCGTGAAGCATCACCGTGCTCTGTGTCTAATTTTAGAACCTGGCATTTAAAGGTCAAGCGCCTCCTAAAGGGTTGATTTTCTCTACAGTGTTTGCTTGCGCCCTGATTGCAATGACGGCCGCACGCTGCGCCCTGTGCACCCACCGCAAGCCTCCTGCCCTCTTGCATAGGCTACGTCGTTACCCGCTTCAGCAAGGGAGCCTGAAATCCACAGCATCCGCACTTGCTTTCACTTTATCTTGTGTGCTTCTATCACAAAAGCACACAGGTACTCAGCAAATGCACCAGGTCCCCCGCCCGTGCGAGGTCTTCCCCCACAGGCCTCACCCGTAAACAGGTGTTCTTGGGAGGGGAACCCAGCCCTTGAGCTTTCTGCACCTGGGGGCTCAGACCTTCCTAGGGTGTGGCCTTTAAAGACCTCACCGACTGTCCCTGGCTTGTGGACGCAGAGCTTGTCCTGGGGGGTGACCTGTGGACCACTTCTCTCCCTGTCTCTTGTCACCTCTAGTTTTGGGCTTCCCCCAAGACTCTGTGAGCTCCCCTCCTCCCTAGAGCCCTCTAGGACCACCCAAGGCTTGTCTGCCAGCTTGCCCTTGGTCCTCCCCAAAGCAGGGTGGTTGTAAAATCCAGTGTCCAACACAACCAGTGTCGGGGCTCATAGGAACATAAGAATTACCACTCTCAGAATAAAGATCAAACCCTGCTAAGCAAGGATCCCCATCCATTGGGATTTTTCTAGAGTTCAGAGCTCCAGATCCAGGGACTTATAGCTGAGATCCCCTACACCAGTGGTTCTCAACCTTTCTAATGCCATGACCCCGCAATATGGTTCCTCATGTTGCGGTGACCCCAAACCAAAAAATAATTTTGGTGGCTACTTCAAAACTGTAATATTGGGCCTGGCGGGATGGCTCAGTGGTCTAAAGCGCCTGCTTGGGAGCTTGGGCGGCTTCAGGGACCACAGTTTGATCCCCGGCACCACATCTTGCGCCAGCCCTGCCCTCGGGGTGGGCTGAGCCGGCCATAAAAAATGAGTGAATAAACAAACAAAGGTTCTGAAGCAAGAAAAAAATAAATAAAATTTTTTTAAAAACCTGTAATTTTGCTACAGTTATGATTCGGAATGTAAATACCTGATATGCATTGTGCATTCTCATTGCTACAAATCAAACATAATTTTTTAAATTTATTTTTTGCTTGCTTCAGAACTTTTGTTGGTTTGTTTATTTATTTATTTTTATGGCCAGCTCAGCCTGCCCTGAGGGCAGGGCTGGCGCAGCATGTGGTGCCGGGGATTGAACCGTGGTCCCTGGGATTGAACCGTGGTCCCTGCAGCCGCCTGCAGGTGCTTTAGACCACTGAGCCATCCTTCTGGGCCCCTCAAACATAATTTAAACATACTGATTAATCACAAAAACAATATTTAATTATACGTTGAGAAATATTTATTACTAATTCCAATAGATAACATTTCACCATGGCATAGTATGGGTTTAAATATGTATTTTCCGATGGCTTTAGGGGACCCCTGTGTTTTGGTCGCTCGACCCCCTCCAGGGTCGAGCCCCACATGTTGAGAACCGCTGCCCTACGCAGTTAAGAACGTGGTGCACCTCACTGCTAGCTGTGAGTGAGAGCCCCGGATCCGGCACTCCAGTGTTCCACACATCCGTGTTGCTCAAGCCCAAATTGCTGCAACTGTAGCAAGGTCTTCGAAGTCTCAGACTACAAAGACAAACACTTCTCCCAGAGGACAAAGAGGTTTCTCACTCCAGACCCCAAGGAGCCATCCAGCTCAGCGAAACTGAACTCCACACACCCTGTCGGAAACAGCTGTGTCTCCGTCATTTCCTCAGCTGTTTTGTGAGAGCAGAGCCAAAGCCTTATTTGCAAGACAAGCCCCATCTTTCACCTCAGGGAGAGCTGGGACAGCTGATAAGGAGAAATAACAATAAGTAAGTGAGATGTCCCTCCTCACGTCAGTCCAGGGGAGTCCAGCTATCCAGCCCTTGGTCCTCAGGATTCCAGGAGAGGGAGAGAGAAGCCTTTGTGAGAGGCACACAACCTCTCTCGTTAGCGTGAGAGAGCCTGGATCCTGGGCAGAGGGAAGTGAGGCAGCACAACCTGGAGCAAAAGAGGCAGTAGCTCAGCTGTCCTTGTGTGTGAGAGCGTCATTACTCCTGAGCTCCCCTGCAGGTCCCATCTCCTTCCCAAGTGGGGCAACCCTTGACGGGGATGTAGGCCCTGTGCCTGCTGGAGCCCCTCCACCCCCTGCCTCCTGAGCCAGCTCCAGCAGCCCTGTGTGCCATCTCCCACCCTCTCAGACCAACTGCTGCCATAGCAGGGACTGCGTGCCTGTGGGTAGAAGTATCTCCTACACAAGCCCACAGCCCCCTGCCATCTAGCTGTGCCCTGGAAGGTCACTCTTTCCCCTCAGGTATTTGTGAGCTACTTTTTAAGGAAACTGCAGTCTAAAAATCCACAATCAAAAAATGCACCAAACCCAAATTACTTTGAGGATCCCAAAGGGTACTACAGTGGGAAATTCAGAGCCTGATTTCACAGGCCAAGCCCCAGGGGTCAAATCAGTTCAGTTGCAGGTACACTGGAAATGAATGAAATTGCCCTGTATTATGTGTGCAAGGTGCATATGAAACACAAAGAGATTCTGTGTTGTGCTTGAGTCCCACCTGCCCACTCAGAAACATCCCTCCTTCCTCATGCCTTTGTTCCTCTCTCTGAGATCATCCCAACAGCAAGAATCATGCTATAGTAATTAGCTGCGTAAAGCAGTTCTCAAGTCCTCTTTCATAAGTACCTTTAATTGCACAGTTATAGCTGCCTCAACCCCAAATTAACTTCCACAGTCACCTCAGTTCTAGGGCCAGGCCAAATGCGTGAGATGGACGAGGACACAGCGTGACACTCATGAGCCGCCTTTCGTTCGGATGGCACGTGTCAGCAGCAGTCGCCATATTTGTTTTTTCACAGGCTACAAAAACATTTACACAAGAAGACTTCCAGAACTGCTTCAGAAAAGAGCAAGGAAGATGAGATAAATGTGTCTGAAGTGAAGTGATTTGAAGGGGATGAATGACAACACATTTTTTAACTTAATAACTATTTTAGCTATCTACCATATTTTTGATCATCTTTGAATAATATCATGATTCTCTCTCTCTCTCTTTTACTTACACTGGACACTGAGCACGGGGCCTCACACATGCTCATTTATTTATGTACTATATCACTGAGTTATAACCTCAGTCCTGAATTTTCAAATGCAGATGACAAAGTCATACATAGCCCAATGGCCTGGCCAAATAACTCAGTGAATTAAAACTCTTGCTAGCAGGTACAGGGGTTGGGAATTTGATCCTCAGGCCTGCTGTGCCAGCCCTGCCCCTGGGGCACATTGAGAAGGCAATTGAAACTAGTCGTGGTGGTGTGTGCCTGTAATCCTAGCTCTCGGGAGGCTGTAAACAGGCAGATCACTGAGTCTGATCTAGTAGTGAGACCCTGAAGACACTATAGACCCTTCCCCCCACAAAAAAGGACATAGTCCATGTACAGGATTCTTAAGGCTGTCATGCAGAAGCATACCAGAGTTCCTTATATTTAGAGGATATTCAAGAGCAAGGACCTGGATGAGAGTCCCTGAGGAGCTAAAGACTTCCGTTCTCAAGGGCTCCTCCTGTAAGGAAGGACAAGAAAAGAGCAGGAGGGAGAGGGTACAGAGAAGGAGGTGAGTAGGAAGACTTGTTACCCTGGAGTCCAGCTGGGGCCAGCTCCGATGCTGCCAAGAAGCACTGCAGAGGATCCAACCCAGAGCAGCTTTCCTTGCAGGGCCAGAGTGGTGTCCTTGTTTCAGAACCTTTGTTTGTTTATTCACTCATTTTTATGGCCGGCTCAGCCCACCCCGAGGACAGGGCTAGTGCAGCATGTGATGCCTGGGATAGAACCGCGGTTGCTGAAGCCGCCCAAGCTTTCCCAAGCAGGCGCTTTAGACCACTGAGCCATCCTGCTGGGCCCCAAGCGTGGTGTCCTTCTAACCCATGTTGTGCCGGCTGGTGACAGACAACGAACACAGTGTCCTGGCCCTGAGTTTTGGAGGCTGCAAGCTTCTAGTACCCAGACAGCATCTTCGTGCTGCACCCCACGAACAGCAAAGAGCACAGCAGGAAGCCAGGGGAACTTGCCTAGGGCCCCAGATCCTGCAGTGGTATACCTACTCCCACCAGGCCAGCACTAAGCTGTTGCTCCTGAGGCCTCTTCCCTGTGGGATCAGGGATTCAGTCCCCACCCCTCACTTTGGGGAAGACTGATCCCAACCAGGGCACCCAGAGAGAAGTGTGTGCTGCCCCCAAGAATAAGAAGGCCCTGAACATAATCTCCATGCAGAAGCAACCTCCAAACAGCCATGGAGGCCAGGAAGGCACTTTGGGGGTGGATGAGGTCACTTGGGCATCCAGGCTCTGCACGGTGGCCAACCATACCCTGAACCTGGACTTCCTGAACCTGAGGCGATGCCAGGTCCCTGCCAAGGGAGGTGCTGGCCTTCCTGTCCACTCGAGAGAATTCTACCTCAAAACTTGGGGTATCCATGGAACTTAAAATACACACTGTTCATCACAAGCAGCCTGTTACCTCACAGTAAACTCCTCACCACAGCCTCAGCCTTCTGAGCAGGTGTAGGGTGTGTGTACCTAGACCCCGTGGGTGACGCCTCCCTTCTCATGAGCCTGGGTTGACTTTGGTCAGGAAGGACAACCAGCTTCAGGGGCTGTCACTCACCTGGGAAGATGCCTGTCAGAAGCCAAGGTGTGCTGTTCCCCACACCAGGGCTTCCCCACTCCTCCATTTCTGAGCAAATTTAGAGATGAGGCTAAAACACAAAGCCAAAGCCTGATAGATGAATGGCCTAGGGTGGAGACTTGCTGTCGGAGAGCCACTGTGCGGTTCCTGGCGGCTTCATTCCTGTTTTCTGTTTCAGTAAGAAAAACAGTACTATGCTTTCTGGGCCCTGGCGTGCTATTTTACGACAACAGAAGGTCAAAGTTTCTGAGTTTCCTACTCCACAGCTTTGTAAATGTTGGAAAGTACGTCACTTTGTGGATTTGTTGGCTATTTCATCTCATCAGATTAACATGTGTTAAGATTCTACCAGTACTCTGAATTCCTGGCACAATTACACAACCAGCGAGAGCAAGGAGTGTTCTCAAAGCCTCCAGGAAATGTCAAGTGCTCTTGCTGGCTTTAGGCAAGTGGCACACAAGTAATTTCTCAAGTTGCAGTGGCTGAGGCTCTCGGAGAGCATAATTCCCTCCCAGAGGAGGAATGCTGTGGGATGTCAGGCTTGCAGTGCGCGGTCTCCGCGGTCTCCTCCTCTTTGAGTACCGCTGTACCTCTCTCACGTGGCACTGCCTTTTCTTTCTATAGCAACAGAAACATATTCAGGTATTGTCTGGACTTCTGGGAGACTGGAGCAAAGCTAGATACAGCGAGAGCCAGAGGCGCTAAAGTAATCCACAGCACACAGTAAGGTGTTTCTAAGACCCCACTCAGATTTGGGGTCCAGGGTAAGAACACAAACATGCATAGATCCCCCCCTGGAGCCTGCATGGAGGACAGGGAACACCAAGAGGGAAGGCCGGGGAAGGATGTGTGATGTGCGAATTTGAGGGCCAGAATTTCAAGAGAAGGTAACTCTGCCTCACAGTTTCAGCCTATGCTTGGCGGGCTCCAAGGCAATTGGTAGGCCTGGTACCCACTTCATGGCAGCCATGAGCAGAGAGGAAAAACAGAGCTGGGCAAGGATGCGCCCCACCAGCCACTCCTAATAGCACCTTCAGCTGTGTATTCACTCATGGATTAAGGCCCTCATGGATACAACCTCCCCATTATTTAATCGCTTCCCTAAACCCCACCTCTGAGCACATGAGAGTTTGGGAGGCCATTCTAAATCTCAAACACAATTGCAATGATAAGAATGGATTAGAAGTAGATTAGATAGGAGGGAAGGACTGTAACAGGCAGCACATCTTCAGTGCCCCTTGCACATGCGCACGGGGCACTCATGTGCTATGGCATATTCCAGTGTCCACAGTGGCCAGTAAGAAACAAGCCCACTGCCAGCGCTAGCACCCCATCTGTCAGCCCCTGCATTCCCCTAATACAGAGAAGCTTGCTCACAGTAGGAGGGCAAATGCTCTGGCCACCCCAGCGCTCACCTCACAGGACTCCTAGGGGAACTCGGCGGAGAATGCAGACCCCTTGCCACAGCCACCTGGCCATTCACACATCACGCACCCTTCCCTGGACTTCCCTCTTAGCTTTCCCTGTCCTCCATGCAAGCTTCCTAGGCTTGAATCCCAAGGAAATGATTTGCACCCACATATTTATCTCAGGCTCTGCTTGTGGACAAACTCAAATAAAACTTGAAGCTTCTGGTCAAAAAGGATTTTCCATCCCCTGCTTATTTTTCTTTAAGAATGTGGAATAGAAAAGCAAACAAAAGCCATCATATTATGATGCACTAACTCTATATGAACTGATGAGAATTCTTTTTTTTTTTTTTTTTTGATGTTTTTAGTAAAAGGTCTGCACGGTCTCACTGCACAGATCAGACTCCTAGTGATGGTCCTGCTTTCAGCCTCCCAAGCACTGGAGGTACAAGGGTGTACCGCCACCCCCAGCCTCATTCACCATCTCAGTGTGCCCCTGGGTGGGGCCAGCACAGCAGGCTGGGGATCGAGCCCCAGTCCCTGCATCTGCCTAAACAGGCACTTTAATTTGCTAAGCTATCTGATTGTCCCTATGGACTTTTATTATTTAAAAAAAGGATAAAAAAATCTTTTTTTTTTTTTTTTTTTTTTTTTTTTGTGGAACCAGGGATCGAATTCAGGACCTTGCACTTGCCAAGCAGGCACTTGTGTCCCTGAGCTATCTCTCTGGCCCGAAAACATCATTTAAAAATTGTAATTCTCAGGGCCTGGCGGGATGACTCAGTGGTCTAAAGCACCTGCTTGGGAAAGCTTGGGCGGCTGTAGGGACTGCGGTTCAATCCCCGGCACCACATGCTGGCCAGCCCTGCCCCCGGGGTGAGCTGAGCAGGCCATAAAAATGAGTAAATAAACAAACAAAGGTTCTGAAACAAGAAAAATAAATAAATAAATAAAATTTAAAAATTCTTAAAAAAAATTGTAATTCTCTCCGACTCAGAGGAGGTCAGCCTTTCTCTTTTGTTTGAGGCAGCCCTCAGCCAAGGGAGGGCCACCTGCTATACTAAGTGCCCACTTAAATGTCAGTCTCCTTCCAAAAACACTTCCCAGACACTCACAATAGTGGTTGGCCAATAACGTGGGCCCCCAGTAGCCTAGGCAAGCAGACACCTAAAATTCTTGACCATGTCCTATACTTTCCTACTTATGGACCAGCACGGAGGAGTAACAGCCCTGCTCTAGCCCAGGTCCTTACCCCTCGTGCCAGGTCAGCCCGTGCAAGACCACATACATCACTGCTTCACTGGTTGTCACCCCCTATATTTTAATTTTCCATTAAAATGCAATGCCACTATATGCACAAATAGTAGTCCTAATTCCTAAGTTCTATTGAGATACAATGAGTTATTGAAAAATACAATGAATGTTTACACTTAAAAATTTTTATTACAGAAAAAGGAGCACGTTGCCCAGGATAATGGGATAGGTATATTTGAAGTAAAGAAGAATTTTTGGAGTATGTTAAAGGTGATTAATTTTAGTGTAATAGAAATTTGAATTTAAGCTTTCATTGTATCTTGTGATTACCACTTGTTGGACAAAGACAGAAATGTATATTAAATAAAATTTTATGGTGTGTTATCACCCCCCTTATTCACCAGATCTGACATTGTGTGACTTCTAGCTTTTTCCCAAAAACAATATGGCACCAAGAGCTGGCAGACACAGAGAAGCCCCTGCTACTTAGAAGCCCCGTGCAACCCTCAAGAAGCTATCCACATGCACATTCTTGAACTGGCCTGAGGGGTAGGGTCCAGGCTCCTTGCCCTGTGTCACAAGCTTCAGTGAGCCTGAAGAGAGATCCATGCATGCATATGAAGCTCTTTAAATTAAAGGAGGCCTTGGGGCCCGGCAGGATGGCTCAGTGGTCTAAAGCACCTGCTTAGGAAAGCTTAGGCGGCTGCAGGGACCATGGTTCGATCCACAGCACCACATGCTGCACCAGCCCTGCCCTCAGGGCAGGCTGAGCCAGCCATAAAAACAAACAAACAAAAGTTCTGAAACAAGAAATAAAATAATTTTAAAAATAAATTAATTAATTAAAGGAGGCTTTGAAGTCACTGTGGTGTAAGAGGCTTGCAGCTACACATTGACCACTCTGGGTGGTTCAGCATTACTGTCTATACCACGGCCTCCTCCTCTACTTGTCTGAAAAGATAGATGAGTAAACCACCCCTGCTACTCATCCAGGGGAGGTCACAGTTGTGTCCACTAGCGTCAGGTCCCCTGCATTTGTGGGGTGAGGGGTGCAGGGCCAGGGCAGACAGACTGGGGTGGGGGCAGGCAGATGTGTTTCCCCTCTCTTCTGCTCTCCAAGTAAAAGCCACCTGCTTGGAGTCACAGGCAAGCCTCATTTCTATGTTGGCACAGAAGAGTAGAAAAAGGAGAGAGTCAGCGGGAACCTGGTACCGCTGGATCCTATAAGGAGACCTAGACACCAGGATCCTTTCCCCAGCTCCTCTTGATCCTGGTGAATAGAGTCATTTCTGGGTCTGGGGCACAGAAACTGATATAGAGAAGGAGGTAGTGTTTGATGAAACTAAATTTGGCATGACAAGGCCCACATGAGTATATAAATTTCCCCAAGCCCCAGTTGAGGAACCCAGAGACATCCAAGCTAGAGAATCAGGAGGCTTCTGGCTGCCAGGTGAATTATGATGGCACAGCAAAGAATACAGTGGCCCTGAACCTAGTAACCTAAAGGAGAGCCTGGCCCAGCTTATTGACCTGGGTCTTTTAGGAATAGGACAGGCTTAAGTGGGGTGATGTGACAGGTGGGGCATGACACTGGAGGAAAGTGGCTGTGTATGCGGTGACATGATCAGTGTGACCTAGCAAGTGGGACATGTGTCTCATGTTCTAACAGAAGAGACCTTGTTTCTGGGCTCAGGTGGGGGCTGCAGGATATAGAAATAGGCAGTGACTATTCTTGGAGCTCAGGAACTCTGGTGGCTGGCAGGGGAGGGGCCAGTCCTCCCCACGTCCTCTGATGGTCCATGGTGGTGGCAGGGGAGGGGCCAGTCCTCATCATGTCCTCTGATGGTCCGTGGTGGAAGTGCCGTCGGGCTGGCATCTGTCTGTGTTGAAGACTTGCTATCTAATGCTGCCCAGCCAACAAGCTCTGTCACACAGCAGGAACCTCAGGATCTGTCACTCCCTGATAGTGCAGGGTTCCCTACAAATCCAAGCCCAACCTGATTCTGCAGAAAAGGATAGTTTTTCTTCTGATCTGACAGCACAATAGTCAACACAAATTCTGTGGTAGTGGTAGGGCAAGCCTCTCCGTGAAGAAAGCAGTTAGCTGTACAGGCTGCCAGCTAGGCATCCTCTGATCCAGCTCTACTCTGACACTCTCCACCTACAGGCTGAGGGCTCTGTCCCCAGAAGGTTTCAGATGTTGGTCCTAGGCCTCCAAATGCAGCTCTGCTGTAAGTAGAGGTTCCCAACACCTGTCATCCATTTAACTGATTTGCTAGAGAAGCTCACAGAATTCAGGAAGACAGGCTCACCAGTTTATTACAGAACCTTGGGTAGCACACTGAGGAGCACCAGGGGAGGACAGGCGTGGAGCCAGGTGTGGGTGGTGGGAGACAGAGTGCCCACGCCCACCCAGCCTGCCCCAGCCCTCATGGAGGGTAACTCAAAGCTGGGAAAGTGTGCAGTGGGAGGACGGTCCATCAAGAGGGGTTCCCGGTCATCAGCGTGGGTTGGGGCTGAAGGTCAGGAAGGGTCATCTGTGAGCAGTGACCCTGGGGGGTGACACCCAGCTGGTGGTTGTAATACACTCAGGAAAACGGAATGATCTTTGGTTGCTTTAGCCAATAATTAGTTGTTAAGTTACTAATTTCTTTCATCTCTTTCTCTTCACATCCTTTGCTTCTGTAATTACAATTTAAGACATTTCAGAAAATTGCTCTTATCAATTTTTAAAATCCTCGGAGTCTTTTGCTGAGGACCAGGAAGCTTCGGCGTGGGAACTGCTTATGGGGTGGATCTTTCATCCCATAACCTCCCAGCAGGCAGCAGGAGCTAAGGATGGTCGATCATTAGTGGCCAGCAATGTGATTGATGAGGCCTTCCTGAAATGTCCTCAACTGTAGTTACAGAAGCAAAGGATGTGAAGAAAAACACATGAAAGAAATTAATAAGTTAACAACTAATTATTGGCTAAAGCAACCAAAGATCATTTCATTTTTCTTGAGTGTATTAGAAACACCAGCTGGGTGTCAAGCCCCAGGGTCACTGCTCATGGATGGCCCTTCCTGACCTTCAGCCCCAGCCCACACTGATGACCAGGAACCCCTCTTGATGGACACTCCTCCCACCGCACACTTTGCCAGCCTTGAGTTACCGCCACTCTGACTGAGAGCCAGTGTAGGCTCAGTGTCAATGATCTGTGCCTTCCTCCCCAGAGTCTCTGTGTGCACATATGTTCGGCTCTTACATCACACAAACATTTTCCCAGCAGGTCCCTAGCCTGACTCCTGGGTACTGCAGTTTGTCCAAGGACCTGTAAGCATTTGTAACAGCTCAATAAACCATTTTGTTTCATGGAATACTCAGAAGCAAGCATTTGGCTCTGAGGTGCTTTCACAGCCTTCAGTAAGCACTGCAGGGTCTCTCCACCTCTGGGTGCTCACAGGTAATCAACCGCATTTCATTTCTAGGTGCCTGGGGCAGCTGGTCTGGAGCAGCCAGCCACCCCTGCCCCCTCTCCTGCTGCATGACTGGCTCTGGACAGCATCTTCTCTGGACAGCTGGCTCTGTTAAGAAGCCCACACTGGGACATTTACCTCTCCCTCCAGGCCAGAATCCAACCCACCAGACTCCAGCTCTAAAGCCATTCCCACGGGTAGGAGTCAAGGTGACCGCTCCACTTTCCCCTCCTGAAGTGACAAAACAGCACATTAAGTATAATTTCAGTACAGTATTTGATCGGCCTCCAGCACCACACGCTGTGCCAGCCCTGCCACTGGGGTACACTGGGGCTGTGACCCGGTCCAGGAGTGGTGGCACACACCTATAATCTCAGCACTGGGGTCTCTATGATCTGAGCTGCATAGTGAGATGCTGCACCAGATTCACAAAGAAAATTTTAAAAAATAAATACAATGCTTGAAATCCAGTGTTTGCTCTGTCAAGCCCGTGCATCCCTCAGACTTGTGCCAAGGAGCTCCGCTCACCCTTTTCACACAAGCCAGCGGCTGCTGTGAACCCTGCACATGCATCTCCTGGCTCTCAGTCCCAGGCTGGAGGAGAGTGGCCTGAGGCCTCCCCATAAAAGGCTCCTCCTCTGAGGCACCTTACGACACCCAGACCTTCCTAGGGCTCACTCTCCACTAGGAATTGGCACCCTCCTCCTTCGGAGCACAACGCCTTCCATTCCAAAAGTCACGGGGAAGATGAATGAGCACTGATGTTGCAAATGTTCAGAGCTTTGCAGCCCTGCTCCTCGGCCCCCAAATTTCTAACCACAGCCAGTTGAGTTTAAGCCTTCTCCCCTGCCACCTGTCCCCACCCACGGTGGAGCAGATTATAAGCAAGCCCTGTGTTTGTTCTGGAAGAAATTAGGGACCTTAAGACAGGGATAAAGGGCTGGGGAAATACCTCAACGGTTTAAAGTGCCTGCCTGGCAAACACAAGGTCCTGAGTTCAATCCCAGGTACCAAAAAAAAAAAAAAAA